>OMNN01042556.1:0-17575 GCA_900302755.1 Chromis chromis
GGAGGGAGGGAGGGAATCAAAGACGAGGGAGAAAACTTCAGTTGCATTTATGAGAGGAAAAGCACCCAGAGAGGATTAATCGCCAGGTTGAGAAGTGTTTGCTATACTTATGGTTTTAATTCACGCCCGCCACAATAGAATCACAGCTTATGTAGCAACAGAGACGGGACGTTTAAAGAAAAAGTGCTACACAATCTTTGGCTCTGGAAGGGGGAACGATGTGGTGTGTTTGTTGTGGGGGGGGGTTATTCAAATGTCCATGGTCTTCCGAGGGGTTTTGCACTATGTGAAACGATCAGTCTTGGATTTTTTTCTTCATATGCATGAAACCAAACGCAGGCCTACCTATGTTCTCTGTTGCTCCCCGTGCAGCCTATTTATCATCAGAGCACTCTTTGCAGCACTTTGATGAGGAATAACTGGGTTTAAAGTTGGGAAATGCAACGCCTCTGTGCCCTTTTCATGTTTTGTATTTCCCCTAATGTCAATTTAAGGATGCATTTGAGCAGACAGAATGCCAGTAAGGTTGGCTTTAGTGTCTGTGCACACATCTGAACAAAAATTACTTTACCTTTTCAGAGGTAATCAAAACAGAAAAGCCATGTCTCCACAATTGGAGATTTTAAATTTTTACGTCTTCCTTAGTAGGAAAATATGAGGTAAGATAAAATAACATTTAATAATCGCACAGTGGGGAAATTTGCAGCGTTACAGCAGCAAACATTTAAACCATAATACACACAAGTACTAGTTTTAAAATAGCAGTATCCTCCTTCATGAGCTTAACAACACATTTAAAAGCCAGTAAATGTTCTGGTAAATGCATTGTTGCAAAAAAAACAAAAACAAGAATCCTGTTTTCTTAGCTTGTAAAAAGCTTTTATTTTGAAAATCCATAAACAGCGAGCACATCTTCCATACTGTTTAAATGGCAATCAGCCAATGCACAAGCTCACAAACTGAAAAGAGGAGTTTGTGTTGCTGTAAACATTAATAATTGATCATCTCATCTAATCTCCATGGCACAGATCCAGTTTGGTTATAGAATCCATCCATCGATCACCCAGATGTTCCTCATCATTAAAGGGCTGTGAACGCTGACTATTCCCTGTCCTGTTACAGCACTAGTGTGATGAAATGTTTTGTTTGTTTTGTTACCTTCTCATTTTGTTTGTGTGAAAGTCATGATGTTTACTTTTTATATTACTTCTTCACTCCTGTACTCGTACTCGTTTTTGTTCATCTTTCGGCTTCGTTACGAACCAGTAGCAGCGGTTAGGCTTTATTTTAATGTAAAGTTGAGAAATACAAAACAAAGCCTCCAGAAATTTGGGAGGTTTTGATGCTTTTATTTTTCATGTGTTCTTTTATTAATGTTATTTCTAAGTTTTTTTGTTGTTGTTTGTTTTAGGAAATCCACTTCCTGGGTTATTATTATTATAAAACATTGAATGTGGATTGACTCCAGCCCTGTTATCAGGCAACATAAATGTTTTTATATTTTGCAACTAGAAGCTTATTTCATTTTCCAGTGTGTGTTTTTTTTTCCCATTTAGTGCACTCAACGGTTTTATTATAATTATTATAACCTAGAAAAAAAACTTCTGTTCGTGCCTTTCTTTCCTCTAAGTCTGACTTATTAAGAATTGTATGTAGATTGATAGCCATGTGTAATATTTTATAAGAAGTTTTGCAATAAAGAAATGTCATTGCTAGTTTAAATTAAAATAAAAAGTGAATAATGGATGAAAACTGAGACCTTAGGATGCTAAAAATCTGAATAATTCTCTTTTTTAAATCAAAATTTCAACAATTTTCTGTTTTTTCTTACAACTGCAGCCAAATCATCAAGCTCAGGGTACAACAAAAACTAAAAATATCATCCTGACATTTGGATACAACATGTGAGGGAATAATTGGGTTAACATAAGATCTCATTGGCAAACTCGATTCGTATCTTTTCCCACAGAAATTTGGGAAACTTTGGTGAAAAGCTTTTCAGATCATGCAAAGTCAGCTGGCCTTGTGACACGATGTTTAATTAGTACAAGAATGTGGAAAGTGTACTTTCTTTTGAGGGGAATTTGCATTGTAAAAAGTGGTGGATTTATGTGATGTGGGCTCAGTTTGGTGTTGAAAAGTTCAGCAGATGAGCCGTGAAATGGTGTTTAATACTTAGAAAGAGGTGAATGAGTAGAAGGACAGAGGGAGAATGGAGGTGGTTGGTGCCCAAGATGCAATGTAATGTTGGTTAAAGCTGGTGTACATTTATGGTTGATGATGTTTCAATGAGGCTGGATGCAGTGTCGGAATCTGTAATTCATACGGTGTATACAGATGGTGCTACAAATTACATCTAAATGTGGGAAATCTGCTGCAACTCCTGGTTAAAGCTGGAAATATATCTTTAAGGATTTAAATAGCATGCTCAAGTACTGTGGGTTTGATTGTAAACAACAAACTAAGTCAGATTTTGAGGCTGTAATCAGAAAGTGACCACAGCGTCCCCCGCCACACTCACCGAGTGTCAAATCACACCCATTTAAACACCTTCGATGAAGTCCATCCCTCAATTTTCTTAATGCAGGCATTAAGGCAAACCATAAACCATGAACGTTTTCTTTCTTCTTCTTTTTTTTCTTTTTTTAAACCGAAGCTGTTTATCTTTGTTTAAGTTATTTATACTTTAGAACAACTCTGTGATATTTAGTGGCCTGTGCACACTCTCTAAGTTTCTTCCTCCCTGTGTGTGTGTGTGGTCTGTGTTCCCCCTCTGTTTTCAATTTGTCCTCTCGGAGGAAGTCTGAAATATGAGATATTCAATTCGAAATGTTGGATGTTTTTCATAATAAACATGTATTAATTCTTGTATTTATTTCTGTTTTTGTTCTTAAGGTGGCTCTAAATTACATCATTTTTTGTTTACACCACAGACATTTTGACTCGACACAGAACAAAAGGCAAAAGTATGACTCATTGCACGAACAAAGGCTCCCAATAAGCCATGACAGCACAACAGCTTACACAATACCCACTGATGCATTTAAATGGAATTTGCCCATCATTCATTTTATTTATTTTCACTTTTTTTGCACTGTTTAGTCTGCTCATGTTGAAGGACTGCAGAGCTAATTTGGATTACTGCTGTCGCCAATTGTACATGGCAATAAAAAATTAAATTTACATCTCAAAACACTTTATAGAATAAGCAAAGGCACATTTTTGTTGAGCTATAAATACAAAATGGATTTACATTTGCATTGAATTAATAAGCCCCTCTAAACCCATTAGTATTTGTTGGGTTTATCCAGGCAGACATTACAAGGACAATGTTTCTGTGCATGTTTTTTAATGTAATATTTTAATGCTTAATGACATCTTAATCGCCACCATTATATTTGGGTGGTGGCAAAAATCTCACACACATACCATTTTAAATCTGGGATAATATAAATTAAAAACCATCTGCATGGCTGGATACCAGTGGAAATGTGTGAGAAATATGTTGTTTTCTAAATTCAGGTCAAGATATCTGTTCAACACATTTAGTCCTTTGCAATAAAGCTGTCTGCGACTGAACAAAAAGACAGACGTTTCAATAAGAAACACTGAAGGACAGAGAGAGAGAAGTGCAGGTTTCATTCCATCAGGACAGTCTTCACACTCATAATGAACAGAATGTACCACACAGGAGATGAAAAGGAGAGAACAGGTCGTCCCCTCGAGCCTGACGGCTCTTCAGGCTGCAAGGGAGGTCAACAATGAGATTCAGCCATCAGATGGAAAATACTGAAAAGACGTCAACAAGCTGGAGGAAATAAAGGAGAGGTGTTAAAAGCAGAGCCAGCTAAGCAGCTGGAAGAGGAGAGAAGTGACCTTGGGCAGGACTACAATAATGGAAGTCTAAGCAAAAGGCCATTAT
Source organism: Chromis chromis (assembly GCA_900302755.1). Classification (NCBI taxonomy): domain Eukaryota; kingdom Metazoa; phylum Chordata; class Actinopteri; family Pomacentridae; genus Chromis; species Chromis chromis. The sequence goes on from OMNN01042556.1 coordinate 3,923, forward strand.
AAGAAATCTTAAGCTTCTTCCTTCTGAGGAAGAATGGAACACCAAACCAGAGTGAGAAGAAATGAAAAACTTGTGAAGCTGCAGAGAGAGAGGTTCCCTGAGTAATTCAATTCAATTCAGTTTTATTTATATGCCAATTCACAACATAAGTCATCTCAGGGCATAACATTGTATGGTCAAGACCTTACAATATTATATTATGGAACGACAACCTACAAATCCATTGATTCCTTCTGAGCAAGCACTTTGGTGACACTTCTTTAATAGGAAGAAATCTCCGGCAGAACCAGATTCAGGGAGGGCAGCCGTCTGCTTCCACCAGGTAGGATGTGGGAAGAGGGAGAGAGAACAGGATAACAGAGATGCACAAGGGGACAACAAGCACTGGGGATATTGGTAAAGGCCAGTAACCACAGATTGGAAGTGTGCTGCTACAAAGCCAGAGATACTTGCAGTGAGGACAGAATGCAAACTAGTAGAGAGAAAAGACGCAAAGTTAATGACATGCAACAGTGACATAGATATGGATAGTAAAAGAGAGAAGTGGTAAGCAGCTGCATGGGCTTATAGCAGCATACCTACAGGATGGTTCAGGGTCACTATAAACTTTATCAAAACGTTTAAAGCCTAGTCTTCAAAAGTAGAGAGGGTGTAAAGAACATATGTAGGGAGCACTCTTGTGGTCGAAAATTGTGCAATTCTAGGGTGCATCTGCAAATTTGCAAATTCAGCTGTAATAATAAACCTCTTACAGACAAACTAATATACAAAGCAGTGTTTTAGGATGCAGAAACTCTTCTAAGCAACAGATATTAATAATCTGTTATATTGTAAAATGAAAAATAGGAACTTTCTGACACAGCTTATTATATAAATAGATACACATTTCGAAATCTGGGAAACTATAAGAAGGTTGCCTAAGCGTTTTAGCAATTTTCCAACACCAACCTTTGCCATTCTAACCATGGCAATGGTTAATATTGAATCGAGTCTCTAAAAGGAAAGCAAGTCTGTCTGTAACCACTGGACTATGTGACTAGTCGATTCAGCTTAATATCTCACATTTAATTCATTTATTTTCTTGAATTAAGGTAATTTTACTCAACTAGTTTCAAATGTTTCACAACTGATAGAATGGTTTTGACATACTTAATAATTAAAACATATTTTAATTAAAATGCAAACGATTTGCAGTGTAGAAGCAGCTAGAACAAGGGGTAGTGAGCACCCTTGTTGTCGAAAATTGTGCAGTTCTAGGGAGAGTCTCCAAGTTTGCAAATTCAGCTGTAATAATAAATTAAAAATAATGAATAATATTTTTTAGAATGCAGAAACTCCTCCAAGCCACATATATTCATACGCTGTTGTATTTAAGACGTGATCTTTATGGCACAGCTTATTATATAAATACCTAAACATTTAGACATTTTGAGAAATAAAAAAAACTAAACTGTGTGTCAGCTGACCATGACGTCATCACGTCGACCGAGGACGTGCGGCGAACACAGGAAGTCGAGTTATCAGCTGATCCTGCTGGCTGTTGTTGATGCCTGAAGTTGCTGTTGTTTGGACACTGTGTGTTGCTCTTATCTGCTCCTGACATTGAGGACTCGTTAACGCCGAGAAAGGGACACGGTGGGCATTTACCGGCCGACGGGCTTATGAGCAACAAGGGACTCGTCTCATCGCGAGGAGTTGGGAATTTGCGCACTAGCGGCGGCAGGTACAGCTAGCTGAGCTTGAGCCGAGCGAAGAAAGAAAAAACAGCAAAGACAGCCGACGGCTTGGCGTGCTCTCTTTGTTTATGCCGTGCCAGTCCGAACCGCTACATTAATTTTCTTTGTGTTGAATTTTGGACATTTTGTTTCTCGCATACACGTTATTTATATTTATACTTCGTTACCAGCACGCGAACAGGGCAGCTAGCTTGTCCGCTAACGTTAGCTCGTAGCGCACAGAAAACAGTGTTGTTGTCAAGATTTGATGCTTTCGTAACCGCCCGACTGTGACAAATACAACGAAAACGGTGAGAGCAGTTGGGTTTTTAGTTATATTCGTGCCTCTGTATTGTTTGTAGCCACTGGATCAGGTGCTCTTGGCGGTTTGTTGGGACGCAGCGCCGCAATGTTCAGTTATTAAGCTGAAGCCTGTTGGAAACGTTCGTGGCAAGTTTGATTATTGCATTTCAGTGAATTCAGGTTGTTTAGTTTTTTTTTATCAGTATCGATTTTTAAACCACACAAACAAGCAGGGGGGTTGATTGACAGCTGGCCTTGTGCGTTTTTAGGTTTGCTGACAGATTGCGTAATTTGTTTGTGTGCAAGCTGTCAGCCAATGCTGTTAAATCGTGATTTAAAACTTGTGTATCTTAGTAAGCATTAGGCATTTTTAGTGTTTAACACGTGTTATTATTCGCCTCTGGTACCGTTTTAATGTCAAGGACGTCTGACATGAGATAAAAAGGAGATTTTTTCCCTTTTTTTTACTGTAACCCATAGACTGAGTAGCTGGTTGATGCTCACACTCATGACTCTGGTAGCTTTAGGACAATAAGTAGACAGAGTTATGAATTAAAGCAGCCGTCTGGGATTATTGTGAGTCAGTGCTGTGATCAGGGAGAGACAGGCAGAGAGAGAGAGGGTCCCTCAGAGGGTCCCATTGTGTCTTGAGGTGAGGTGAGCTGCCCCCCACTACTTGCCAATGCTGGATCTGGAGGTGGTGCCTGAGAGATCACTAGGAAATGAGCAATGGGAATTCGCCTTAGGTGGGTATCAAACAGCATTTTGTATAAACATTACTCATTTAAATGGATAAGAATGAGCATTTCATAAATGCTAGAAGCCACATTTGAAATATACTTCTTTGAATGTTCATTTTTGTCAAGCCTGTATAAGAAACACAGGCTTTACTTCTTCATGTGTATTCTTCAGGGATGCCATTTTCCCAGGCCATCTCTATCCTTCAGAAACACTGCCGCATCATCAAAAATGTCCAGGTGCTATACAGTGAACAGGTAAGACGACCACGTATCTGTTGTTATTATGAGCTCTCTGTTACACACTCAAAACCACAACAAAAATGTTAATCAGCTTCCACAAGAATCCCTTTTTTGGGCAGCAGTGCAGTTTATTGAGGCTTTCCTGTGCAGAAACAGTAATTCTAGTTGTTTTTTTTAACAGCATTTTTCATTATCACAGTTATAGCTGTGTTGCCACATGTATTGGCGATTTATTGCCAAGCATTCTGTGTTGTTGTTACGTAGTTTGTCCACCAGAGAGCACTGAAAAATGTTTTTTTTACCCTTAAAATGTCCAATTTGGTCACAATTCTTTAAAAAAAAAAATCAAGGGATCTTTGTAAAACCAAATTGATTAACCTGTGTGTATGATATTCCAGAAAGCCTCTAAAATCCAGGATCAGGCTGTATTTAAATTCATTCACTAGCTATAAAAACATTAGCCGGGGAAGTTGTTTTTAAAATTTTATTGAGCTACTCCGCTTTAATATTGATCCAGAATGAGCTCACGCACCATCAAACACAGACTGACGTAAATTGGTTGCTAGTGTGGCAGCATGCAAATGGCCATCCTTTCCTCTGATGGGAAGCATATAATAAACTTTAATTCTATTGTATTTAAGTAGCACATTTCACAACTGAAACTAGAAGGTTCTCTACAAAAAAGAGCAATGATAAAACATTAAGAATGACAATAAAACAATAAAAGCATCAAGAAAATGATCAAAACAACAATAAAACATTAGGAATGGGCAACAATATGTCATTAGGATAGAACAGTATTACTTGAAATTGAAAGGTTTTCTTCACTAACCGTCCTGAAAGACAAATGTATGGCTCATTTTCTTAATCCTTTATTTTCTCCTTCCTTGTTTATGTTTGTTTGCATTCCAGTATCATTCTGAAATTCAGTACAAATACCAGTCGTAAAAAACACATTGATCCGAGCTCTGTTTGCCTATCTGCATATCTGTGCGTCAGTGCACATCCCCCTGGATCTCTGTTGATTAATTAGTTTGTTTATCTCCCCTCCAGACACCACTCAGCCATGACCTCATACTGAATTTGACTCAGGATGGGATTAAACTGCTGTTTGATGCCACAAATCAGAGACTCAAGGTAAAAATGGTTGAATTAAGATAGTAAAGATGTTGGCCTTAATGACACTTGCCGTTTGTACGTTAACATTTTCTTTATCTTTCCGTGTGATAGGTGATTGAAGTGTATGACCTGAGCAAAGTCAAGTTGAAATACTGGTGAGTAGAAATGTAAATAATCTAAAGGGGTATACAAACCTATTGGATAACAACTGATGTAGCCAGGATCAGCTGTTTTGTTCTCTGCTTTATATCGACATAAATAAGTTTAACGCCTTTGTGCAGTACGTGCTGTCCATTTTATGTTGCTACAGAGACCACTTTTACCTTTAAGTCCCATCTCCTCACAGATGGGCTTATTGCTGCTTTGTGAATGACGTCACACTAATTGCATCTGCCTGCATTAATGTGTTTCTTCTATTATGTGTTCGTGATTATCTTTCTTTCCTTGGAATCCATTTCACCTCCCTGGTAATAGCTCCTCAGCTAATGCAGTGCATGTGAATGTTAACAGAGTTAACACTGTGTGTTTCAGTGGAGTCCATTTCAACTCTCAGGCCATTGCCCCCACAATAGAGCAAATAGATCAGTCATTTGGAGCTACGCACCCTGGAGGTAATCTGCAAAGCACAAGCACACATAGAATGTTTAAACTGACACACCTGTGTTTTAATCTTATTTATCTAACCTTTTATGAAATATTGTCCTCTTCACACGCCTCTCTCTTCAGTTTACAATGCTGCAGAGCAGTTGTTCCATCTCAACTTCCGAGGACTGTCCTTCTCCTTTCAACTGGACTCATGGAACGAAGCTCCAAAATACGAGGTGAGAATGTCTTCATTGATTCGCTTGTCAGCTACTTAAAGAACAGCTGAGTGGTCGTTTCTTCTCATCCCTGGAGGAGATGAGGCTGGCCTTGTGATTTAAGTGGCTGCACTGCATGAATGCAGATAGTCTGAGGTCAAGCCCTGTGTTTGCCTTACCTTGTCACAAATGTGTATGATGACTGATGGATGTGTTTGTACTGTTTTTGTAAGCACACTGACGGGTCTATATTGCATTACGTTGAGGACATATTTTGCATTTTTTCTGTTTCCTGCATTTTATTAAAGCCTGAACAGTTAATCAATTTTACAATTTTAAGCAATGCAATTAGTAAATCACAGAGGCAGTGATTTAGAATGCAGGTTAAGCAGCACATCTGACCCAGGGTTTAACTGCTTGTCAATGGTTTTAAAATTTTATCCTGCCTCCTTGTTTGTAAGTCAGGCTTTAGATGGCTTCTCATGTGCTAATGCTGCATCATGTTCTAAATGTGTTACACAGAGAATATTAAACTGAAGCTTGACTTTAAAAAATTATGCAGTTGGAGCAGACACCACATGCATGCAAATGCAATCAGTAATAATTTTACCGGCTTGAATCCTGGCTGGTCTGACCTTTACCGCATGTTATTTGCCTCCTTTCTTTCCCAACATTTCCTCTCTGTCTCTCTTCACTGTCTTTACCAGCTAAGTGCAAAAATGTCCAAAAAATAATATTAAAAAAACCCAATATTTGTCAGAAAAATCGCAAATATTTTCCCCAAAATCATCCAGCCCAAGTGTTGTCATGAAATTATTTGAAATTAATTTTCGCAGAACATAATAACAGGGGGAAAAAAATCAAACATAAGATTCAGTTTTTGTTTATTTTGGTGTCATTAAAAGGACTTAATTCTCTTAGACACTAATAAATGAGTTGCTGTTTTTCAGTAAATGGTGGTGGTTGTATATAAATCTGATCCTGTTTCCGTGTAACTGTATTCTTCCTTAAAAGCAGTGTCCTCTGTAAGGGCCAAGAAACATCATCACTCTAACAATAGGGGTTTTTTTTGCAAATGTCTTTACACCTACAAGCTTTTGCTTTAATTCCACATCAGTGTGATCCGTGCAGTCATTTCAGCACAAGATGAAGTGAGCTCTGCTGAGTCACGGTGAAGTTTGATTGGATCTTGGACCTCTCAGATTGAAGGTTGCTATCTGAAAGAGATCCAAGTTGGATTAAAACACAGTGTCACCAATCACTGAAAACACTTTGGTATCTAGGTCACTCCTCTGTGCTTTGTCAAGTTTTGTCACTTCTTCTTTCTGTACTTGGAATAGCTATTTTATACTATGTCTTTTTCTTATGTGTGCTAATGTGGACAAAAGCATTTTAGTATATACCAGTCCTGTACTACTCCCAGCTGTTTTGCCTTGGCAGCCTAACTTTGCCATGGGTTTGGCCTCCCTGCAGATTCCCCACGGGGCCATGGTCAAGAGGATGCACATCTACACTGGCAACAACCTGCAAGAAACAAGGTACAGCTTAATTATAACACTCCCATGTGGCCAGAGGAAACGTAATTGCTTGAGATTCTCATTTTGCTTGTTGTGTTTGTAGAGTTTCAAGTCTCCGCAGCTACAAACTGGCAGAACAAAGAGAACAACATCAAAAAGCCACAAGCAACAAAAAAGCACAACCCCTGAATTAAGAAGGCCCAGTAATAAGGGACACAAACATTCTTTTCTCTTTGTCCTCAGAGCTCCTGCGATGCCGCTGGCTTGTTTCCTTGGCAACATCTATGCAGAGTGCGTGGATGTCCTGAGAGATCGGGCCGGGCCTCTGGGGCTCAAACTCCGCCTTCTCACTGCAGGTAGCACACATCTCTTTGCCTGTTTGTCTTGAGCACTGTGAATGAGGATTTTCTCTCCCTCACATGTATGTTTGGATATTTTCTCGACATTTGTTTTATAATGTGTAACACTACAGGACAGCTTGAGTTAATATGTTTAATTAGTGGTCAACAGAGTGCTGCGTTTTTATCAGTGTTGTCAAATCAGAGTAAATGTGGCTCTTTCTGTTTTTTAAGATTTATTTTTGGGCTTTTTATGCCTTTATTAAAGAGAGGACAGTGGATAGAGTCAGAAACGGGAAGGAGAGAGTGGGGAAGGACATGCGGCAAATGGCCGAGGTCGGATTTGAACCCGGCATGTCCGCTACACCTCTGCACATGGGACGCACAACATAACCGCTAGACTATCGGTGCACCCCAAATGTGGTTCTTTCTACTGCTGACATTCTGTTTTAATTAGTGATAAACCGATTATCAGCCTGGCAGATTATCTTGGCAGATATTTGGCATTTTTCCAATTATCAATATTTTTATTGACCAATTATTGATCTGATGGAGCCTCCTCTCTCTGTCTGTCTCTATCTCTGAAATGTCTCTCAAGCAGAGACTGCAAAAGCTGAACAAGAAAGAAGTTGTTGCCACAAACGAGGAAATTAGCTTCTCTCACAGTTGCTAAGGCTATGCTAACGGCTAGCAGTTAGAAGGCAGCCACAGATTAACCTGAAACAGAGTCTGGAAAACTATAATTAATGATGCTTTAAGATCTGGACCTTAGTGGACACTTTTATTAACTGACAGAACAGTGAAAGATTAAGAAAATAGAGAAGAACTATCTCAGTTGATCCCACATAAACAGGAGAGGGTCCTAATTTAATCACTCCTGTTTCTATTTTACATATTCAGTTGTAGTCACCCTTAATAATAAAGAAGCCTAGTTATGAATGACAGGTTCTCTGCTATCACATGCTGTTAAAACACTACACGCAATGTATATCGGGTCAAACATATCTGTTATCGTCCTTTCTTGATTTCCAATAATCAGCATTGGTATCAGTTTAAACCTTAAACCCTATGACCCTCATAAGTACAAACACAGACTTAATTGCAGTTATCTAAATTGGCAGTGTGTCTCTGTAGTGTCTGTGTGATAGAAATTAAAAACAAAGACTGTAAAGACTTAGATTTTTGGACCTTTCCACATTTACAGAGACACACATTTTTTACTGTTGTTTCTTCCAGACTGTGTTTACTCATCATTTGTCTTTAATGTGTGAGTGCAGGTTGTGCTCTCGGTGTGATGGCTGATACTAAAATCAGGTCTCTAGAGAGGAGCATCTTCTTTGGAGATTCCTGTCAGGACGTACTGGGTGCTCTGGGCTCGCCACATAAAGTCTTCTACAAGTCTGAGGACAAGGTAGGAAGTCTTGCATTAGGAGTTTACTTCAGTTGCAGCTGTTATTTTTAGAATTACTCTTTTTTTTTCTTTCTCTTTGTCAGTATTGGAAAGTCATATTCAATATAATTGCTATCAACTGTCTAAAAAGAAAATTAACCCATTTCTTGTTTGTTTAGATGAAGATCCACTCTCCATCACCTCACAAGCAGGTTCCTTCTAAATGTAACGACTACTTCTTTAACTACTTCACCCTCGGAGTGGTACGTAAACTCAGCCTTGGCTTGTTTGTGTGTGTGTGTATAACTTTGAACACTTTGTGATTGTGCTTTATGTGACTGAATGCATGGAGTTGTTTTTGAGAACCTTTGATCACTTTGTCTGAATGGAAGCTGTGTTCAGGGTTTTTGTAGGTGTACTCAGCTTGTTAATGTTAATGTACTTGTGGTGTAAAATCAAGCAAACGTGGTTGTGGTGAACCATAGTGAGCACTGTCTGTGATACTGGGAAGTATATAACAAAACTAACATGCCTATCAGATGGATAGATTTAAAGTCACACCATAGAAAACTGTTAATACCACCGAGTCACCAAATATACATAATTAGGTTTCAATATCATGAAAAAATGAGCAGTAACTGACTGATAGCTTTCTATAGCTAACTGTGCAAACAGACCTCAGTTTGTTTTTTTCCAAATCAGACAGGGTAAGATGGTAAATCACATATGTGCACTGTGGATTCAGAATTTTTTGTTACCCTCTATAATTAACTGAGCACACAAGGCAACTTCACACTTTAATGAGCATTTGCTGCTGCTGCTGACGACACCGGATGTCATTAGGATGACCAGGGAGGGACACAGTTGGTTCAGCGCTATTTATCATCACCAGTAATCACAGTTGTTGTTGATGCACGTTTGTTAGTGCAGCAGTGTAAAATGGTAACTGCAGAGGCTGGTGTTGGGGATGATCTTTAGCTTAGCATGACTCTAATAAAAAAAAACTATCCACCTCTTCTTCATCTCATCTTTCTTATGACATTTATGTAAGGAGACTGAGCTGTTCTACGATTGCATTTACTGGGCGAAGTCAAAGCTAGTTAGGAAATTATAGACTATAGTAGGTGTTGTAACTTGTGATCGAGCTGGCCTGATACTAATGCACTCCAGGTTTTAGAAGATTATGGTGTCAGTGGAAGGAGAATTCCTATTCACCGTCATGATTTTTGGGCTGGCCAAAACAAATGCTGCACATAAAAATGATGCACAACGGTCAGACTTTACTTTTCAACACTGTATAGTTTCAGTAATCTTCTGATATGTATATTGTGTTTAGAAACAACTCTCTGAAGTTCCTGTACATGGGCTTGGATATTGTCGAGGTTGATATGCCACAAATGTAGTGAAAGTTGTATCTTTCATGAATTCCCTGCTGTACATACATCGATCAGGCATAACATTATGACCACCTGCCTAATATTGTGTTGGTCCCCTTTATGTGGTCAAAAATGCTCTGAACCATTGGGCATGGACAAGAGGACCTCTCAGGGTGTCCTATGGGGTCTGGCACCAGGACGTTGGCAGTAGATCCTTTGTGTACTCTGGCTTGTGCAGTGGGGCCTCTGTCAATCAAACTTGTTCCACTGCATCCTGTTGATGCTTGATCAGAATGGGGTCTAGGAAGTTTGGGGGTCAAATCAACATCTTGGGCCATTATCATGTTCCTCAGAGATGTTCCTGATTGTTTGATGTTTTTGCCATGTGGTGGGGGGCATTTTCCTGCAGGGGTAGGCCAGTGACATTTGGGATTGCCATTTGCATGAGGGAGTGTGCTTGTTCTGGGATTCTGGGAATGTTTATTTGTGTGTGTAAGTCTCATCAACACGGACGCCAAAATCCAAGGTTTTCCAGCAGAACACCACATAGTACCAATATGATCAATGTTATTCACTTCACGTGTCAGTGGTTATAATGTTGTGGCTGATCGGTGTATATTTGCTGAGTCCTTGCAAGGGAAATGTGTAAATATACTTCTGCCACTGTAGGATTCACAGAATTATTTGTGACAGCACCTTTTGATTGCATTGCAGTGTACAGGGAGTTCTGTTTTTCTGGTCGCCTAGTCTGTTTTTAGTCATATCACATCTTAGTTTCATGCTTTTCTTTATTTACAGCTAGATTTTTAGACACAAAAACATTTTTTGCCAGTGACCTTTTTATGTTACTGAATAAATTCCCCAGACTCATTTGAACAATCTGGGCTGGGACAGTAAAAAAGATGAGCTCATCTGTAGACACAAGATTATCTGACAAAGGGGTCCCTCGTATGAATGGATGTGGGGGTGTAGTCCTGCCTTTATCTGCGTTTACTCACCCGCTGTTTGCAGCAGATAGGACTGTAATGAGCTGATCTCGCCAAACATACAGTAGATTATTGCAAAAGTAATCCTGATTATTGTTTTTTATTATTTCTCAGGATATCCTGTTTGACTCGACAACTCACCTGGTTAAGAAGTTCGTCCTCCATACCAACTACCCTGGACATTACAACTTCAATATGTAAATATCTTTTTTGTCTTTTTGTTTTCTGTATGTATTTACTTATTTATGTTTCCTTACCTATTTTATCTGTACTTCTGTCTTTCTCCCTCATTGTTGACGATGTTTCTCTGTTTTTATCTGATCCATTGTTGCATTTCTGTCCCTACTTGAACCCATTTTTATTCTGGTTTCTGTTTCGTCATAGATATCATCGATGTGACTTTAAGATTCCACTAGTCATCAAAAAAGGTAAGATATTTAATGGTTAAAATCCATCTTATCACAAATGATGCACATGTGTCTCGGCATTAACTTTCATGTGATTCTTTTTTAATCCTCCTTTGATTTAATAACAGTTTCTCTGTTTTTGACTCCATGTGCTTCAGAAGGAGCTGATTCTCAGACAGAAGACTGCATCTTAACTACGTACAGCAAGGTCAGTTATGCAAAGTTTCTAGGGCTGGTACATTTGGTGCTTTGTAAATTCACTAGGTGGCGCTGTGGAAGGTCGGTAATGATCTGACATGGTCTTTTGGCCTTCATCAGTAATTCCAACTTTTTGTGCCTTTTGGGGATCAGAAGTTTGTTTAGTAGTTTTTCTCTTTCACCACGTACTGGTAAACCTCGTGTTTCATGCCATATACCTATCTGGTTTTTCCCACTTTATAAGGTTTTATAAGTTAGCCCAACATTTCTTGAATGCATACACAAGCAAATTCAGATGACTGGAGCCTTTATTCTCCTTAGGCCTATAATGTGGTGAGTAATAGTTGGATTATGTCACCTCTGTGGTACAGTATACTGCAGCTGTGATCATTTTTATGTTCCCACAGATGAAGTAATATAATAAAGGTCCTGTGATATCATTCTTATCCACTAAAAATGTCTCCAGCCTTGGCCCAGTTGTGCTTTAAAAATCCATCGCAGTCTGTCTGTAGTGTTAGGTTTATGTTCTCTTAACACTATTATCTCGAAGGTGATACAACCGCAGCCCTCTTTTTTTCTTTTTTTTTATCCCCGGTCAGCCTTTTTATACAATTCTCATGACCTTGTGATGCGGACCAGTGTTTGCAGTGGACCAACAAACCTTTTTGTCTGCTCCCAGCATTATGCTCTGTTGAGTTGTCTGTTAACTTTTTGATTCTCTCTCAGTGGGATCAGATTCAGGAACTGCTTGGTCACCCGATGGAAAAGCCTGTAGTGCTCCACAGGTAAACTACATGTACAAATGTTCATGCATATACACACACACATATAAATCCCATAACTATTTTAAATGTATTCCACGTGCAGTACATGAGATCTAGTCCTAATACTCCTTCACTATTGTTGTCGCTTTGTAAACTTACTAAATTCAAACGGAATGGTTTCTATAGTAAACTAGACACATTTCCAAATGAGCCGTCTTTGCTGACATTATCTGACATTTGTGTTTGACAGGTCCTCATCAGCCAATAACACAAACCCCTTCGGCTCCACCTTCTGCTTTGGACTGCAGAGGATGATCTTTGAGGTGAGAACATTTTGTATCTCTGTAGCTTTAGCTGGGATTAGAATGTATACAGTGTGTGTAAAACTGTAGGTAACATGCAGTAAACGGGTTGTCTGAGGGGCCAGATTGCACAGAATCACACATTTCTGTAACCACTCCCCGATCTTGTCTCTACAAGACTGGTGTATTTATTCCTTTTTTTCTGTTGTAATTTTGTCAGAAATGTACCATGTACAATATGAAATGTCTGCAAGTGAAGCAGCAATATTACACCCATGTTGCAAAAACAAATTCATTCAAAAGCAAATGAGGACTGGATCCAATTTTATTTTGAGGTGAATGCTGCAAGGATTACAGGAAAGAGAAATATCTCGGGGCTCCTGGCAGTATTAACTGAGAAAGTTGGTGTATGATTTGGTCGTACCTGCCCACCCTGTTTTTGGTATAGACTGGTGGTAATCAGCCTTGCAGGTTGATGAATAGTTGTCTCTGCATATCCTAGTTTTGCATTCATGTAAAAACTGATATTGAGTTCAGACTTGATATTTGCAATACGAATGAATATTTTAATCCGAAAATGTATTCATCTGGAGGTCTGAAATCATTCCTATAAACTGGGCACAGGCTGAATTCCTCACTTGCTGAACAATTACTTACTGATAGACACTACAATTTTCCATTGTTCCCTAAACATCTCGTATGCATGGTGTGGTAGATGCTGCTAGGTGGCTGAAGTTCACTCAGATAGGCGTGTGAAAAAAAAATCACTTTGAAAAGGAGATTTCATGTCATGATTTCATGTCACAAAGAGACAAAACTGTCCCAAAGATATATAAAACAATTGAAACGGCAAAGTAAACGGCAAAAAAGGAGACATAAAAAGACAAAAAACAAGAAAAACGAGACAAAATGTCTAAATCTAGACACAAAGCAACAAAAAAAAACGAGACACAAAACAAGAAAAATGAGACTCGAAATGCCAAAAACCAAACACAATACAAGAAAAATGAGAGACAAAATGTCACAAGACAAGAAAAACATGACACAAAACAGGAAAGGTGAGACGCAAATTAGGAAAAATGCCAAACAAAATGACCACAATGAGAAAAAACTGTCCTAAAGGCAAACAAAACAACACAAAACTGACGCAAAATGACAGAAGGGAGACAAAAAATTACACAGAACCAACTTTGAACATCAGTATTACGCTCAAATAATATTGAGCATAATATTGACAGGGAGATTTACTCCAGCTGACACCAGTGATTTTATCTACAAAGACCATTTAATATGTGTAGAGTTTTCTACGAGTGGAGCGCAGTTTAAATGTCAATATCACAGCCAATCATGTTCATTTAATTGCGGGAGGCCAAAATCATGATTGTGATTAATTTTCATTTCATTTTGCAGTTTGCCAATTCAATGTAGCAGTTTTTCTTCTTCACTGGGTCAGTCTGA
>OMNN01042557.1:0-13627 GCA_900302755.1 Chromis chromis
TGGCCAAGATAGTGTCATTACGGTAATTTAATTCAGATACGGTAATTTAATTCGGATACGAACGTCGTTGCACTTTACGGCCAATATAGTGTCATTACGGTAATTTAATTCGGATACGAATTAAATTACCGTAATGATACCATAATAATATAGTGTCATTACGGTAATTTAATTCGGATACGGTAATTTAATTCGGATACGAACGTTGTTGCGCTTTACGGCCAATATAGTGTCATTGCGGTAATTTAATTCGGATACGGTAATTTCATTCGGATACAAACGTCGTTGCGCTTTATGGCCAATATAGTGTCATTACGGTAATTTAATTCAGATACGGTAATTTAATTCGGATACGAACGTCGTTGCACTTTACGGCCAATATAGTGTCATTACGGTAATTTAATTCGGATACGAATTAAATTACCGTAATGATACCATAATAATATAGTGTCATTACGGTAATTTAATTCGGATACGGTAATTTCATTCGGATACAAACGTCGTTGCGCTTTATGGCCAATATAGTGTCATTACGGTAATTTAATTCAGATACGGTAATTTAATTCGGATACGAACGTCGTTGCACTTTACGGCCAATATAGTGTCATTACGGTGATTTAATTCGGATACGAACATCGTTGCGCTTTATGGCCAATATAGTGTCATTACGGTAATTTCATTCAGTTACGAATTAAATTACCGTAATGACACTATATTGGCTGTAAAGCGCAACGTCATTTTAAACCATCATTACTCTGATAACAGGCAGTAAATCGTAAATAACTGCCAGATATTTAAAGTTTCTTCTGAAAAAATGGGCACAAGCACTCACAGGACATTTTCTGACCCTTTTGTAATTAAGATAAGAAAAAAAAGACCAGGCGGACATTTTGAGGCTCGGGTCTTAAAGGGTTAAAAACTTTTAAAGAGTAAATAATGACACTGAAAGGGTGCATTCAAAGAGTTCTGCAACTGTTAATGGAGCGCATCATGGACACATTCATGCAACACGTGGAAGCAGTAACTGTCACAAGTCAAGTCATTGTGAGTAACTGTGCTATTAACAGCAGGACCTGTGTTACACATGTTTTTATGACAACTAGTAGGGGCGTATTTGCAATTTGTAAATGGAACGCAAACTAGCGCAGAGGAGAAAATATCAAATTCTGTTTCAGTCAGCAGCTCAGATGATTCAACCTTCATCCCAAGGATTATCATTGGTGGTAAGTGGTGGGTCAGCAGCTACCATTTAGAGAAGAAACAGCAGTTTTTAAATGGAACAATCTGCAGTTTCCAAAACCGACATAGTGCGTCAGGTTAGGAGGAATTCAGCCTCCCGTCTTGAGGAAGAATATTCGGGACAAACAACCCAAACTGTGGCGTGATGGTGCGGTAATTACACACAGTTTTTTTTTTTTTGGTCACAACAGAACAATCGGAGCTCTCTGCTTGCCAGATTTGGTTCTCTGAAACGTCTTCCTCTTCCCCAAAATGGTACTTAAGATAAAGGTTCACATGTTTCTCTAATGGGACTTCCATGGAGTGTTGCAGAATTACTAGAGCATTGTGTTGCTGCACAACGAGACTACTTAGAGAGAAGTGGTGGCCAAGTTTAAATCTAATTTAAGTCACGGTATGGTTGGCGCCCTGATAGCCTAATGGTTATGTCGCGTGATCCAAGTGCAGAGGCCTGGCGTCTGTCCCGGTTTCGATTCCGACCTCAGGCGTTTACCGCATGTCCTTTCCCACTTTCTCCCGTTTCCGACTCTATCCACTGTCCTATCCAATAAAGGCATAAAAGGCCAAAAATAAATCATCACAGTATGGTTTACATTTTTTAAAGCATAGTTTGAATTTTCAGATTTTTGATCGCCCTTCGTACATCATTATTTATAACAAGAAAATCACAGTTTGATTAACGTCATTATTCAATAAAAGGTGACGTTTTTCACTGGGTAAATAATGACTAACTACAAACGTATGCAGGTAACAAAAATCTGTATTAGCTAATTTCTTTAAAATGCTATTATTCATTAATCTGCTTAATTTCTGAAAGAAGAAAAAGGCAACAACACTCCAGCCTACATTTACAACTCTCTCATTTTTAAATGTGGAGTTACCAGTTTTTAATTAGGTGGACATGTGCAATCTAATATTATTCAACATCTTGTCAGAAAGCTTACAATCTTTATGTTTTTTTAGATGATAGTTATCTTTAATGGTCTTTCTTAGAACTGACCTTGAAGTTGAATCAAGGACTCTCTGGATAACAAAAAAAGAAACAGCTTCACAAAGACAGGATTTACTCCACAACTCTTGTATTAATTTATCTTACAGGTGAAACTAATAAACTGGTAACTCAGCTTATATGACATGTTAAGAAGGAACTATTAATGCATCGTGTGTCAAACTCCCTCATCTGGCGGGAAGCGGAACTGCAGCGCTGACATTAGCTCACAGTGATGTGTCGGACAGTAATCCAAGGCTGCAGTATTATAGAAAAGAAATCAATCTTTTCACTGAATCAAACAACCAGGGATTAAGCACAGGGCTGTAAAGTACATGTGGGTGTATTTAAACAGCAGGTGCACGGCTCCCGATTCTGACTTACAGTGCAATACCCGAGAACGCTGACACAAGGTGAAATAGTACACCCAGGGGAGAGGACACGAAATACTGCTCAGTAAAGTCTCCCGTCCGTCTCCTCACCTGTGCTGCCTTCTTCTCCTCCTCGAAGGCGGCCATGTCCACGTCCATGCCTTTCTCCTCCGCGATGAGGGAGGTCAGGTCCAGAGGGAAGCCGTATGTGTCGTATAACAGCCATGCGGTGTCGCCTGGACGCACAGACGGGAGAGAAATCAGCTGCTTGATATGCAGGAGAGGCGTCTGTCTGGAGCTACATTGCTGGAACACTTGTGTCCTTGAGTCAGACAGTAAACATGTCAGCGAAACAAAACGGTGCAGTCATCATTTTGACGAGTTAGACGCGAAAAGTTTGTGCTCCTGTTGTATTGCCATCAATGCAAATGCATCTCGCAAGGACACTGCTAACATTTTCCATTTTGGCATTTGTAGCACCTCATTTTGGCTAAGTGCACAAATGATGCTGTCACCCTTTAGGACGAAGAAGAAATAAATTGAAAAGCCGGAGGTAGACGGCAATCTGTCAGAGAAATCCAATACAGTGCACGCCAACATCCCTGGAGGGAAGTTTATAAGAGAAGCATCAGTTTTTTATGTCATTTAAATTGACTACGTGAAAGATCGGTCATTGAGATTGCTAATTATACCTCATTTCCTTTAGCCAATCGGAGTATTTTTAAATTCCGAACAAGAAAGATTTGGAGCATCATGCGTGACAGTCAGACAGATGGATGAATGGAGGAAAAGACCGATCTATAATGCACAAATTCTGATGGGATTAAGAAGGGAAAAAAACAAAGCAATTGAAGGGCGACAGGAGTGACAGAGAAAAGAGCCAGAAAAGAAAGTGACGTGGGCGGCGAAGAGAGATGAAAGGTAGAGAAGGGATGAAAGGACGATTCAGGGAGAACAGAAACAAAAACGGTGCACTGAACTTGTCAAAACAAAGGGGAAACGATATCAGTGTCACTAAACATTTAATGATCTTAAAATAAGCTCTCCCCGCTAAAGTCAACAACGTAGGAGACATAAAGTGAAGGCACACAAGTGGCAAAGCTTCTAGTGCAGAGTGTCTCACCTGGGATGGTCTTGCTGTCTCCCAGACTCATTATCTTCCTGTCGAGGATGCGGCGTCCCCTGCTGAGGGTTTTGAGGAACTGCGCCTCCTCCTCATTAATAACGTCCTTCACCATTTCTGGGTCTTTCTTCAACTCCGGGAAAGCTTCGCCCTGGAGAGAGAGGGAGAGAGAGCGAAACGAGACGAGCGAAGATGAGACGAAAGAGGAATGGAAACAGAGGATAAGAGGAAAAGGAGAAGAAGTGATGGCAAAAGAAAGAAAGACAGAGGTCACCAATTAAAGCAAAACACAACTGAAGCGGTTTTTATTGGGTTGAGAACTGACAGAAGGCTAATATGCAGCTGACAGAAGAGAATTTTTAACTTTTTAATTGTGTTTGCACATAACCCCTGTTAAGGTCTTTTTAAGACATCTACAAAGAAAATTCAAACCTCTTTTTCTGCTGCAGAACAAATGCCCTTCAGAGCTCTGTGTTGCCTTTTAAAACATGAATGTTTCTGCAATAATGACATCTCCAAGTAACAGATGTGCAAAAGCAGAAGATTATCAAAATATCAAAATCAAAATCATGCAATAAACTGATCTATTGCTATACATCACATAAAACATAAAACATAACCTGACAAACTTTGGAAGCCTTAACTGCAAAAATCTTAATTTGACCATTGCAAAATAATAAAGCCATATGCATAATACAATATTATTACCCAACATTAGTGCAGAAATACAGACAGGACTGCCAATGTCATTTTAAGACTGAACACAGATAAATCAAGGCATAAGAGACACTGTATGAAAACCAAGATACAGCACAGCACACTGTACTTTTTAGTCCCGAGTTAAACCTATGATTCATTTCACATATTGCTGATGTTTCCTAGAGTAAGGTACCAGACTATCTACTATCTAAAATACTTGCCCAACTAAAGCAGTAGTACAGGCTCGGAATATGCACAAAATTACAAACAACTCAAGTGTATCTCACACACAAGGTCAGAGAATATAAACACAAAATTTTAAAGTCCCTCTCCAGGTACTAATTAAACCCCTGAAAACTCATCTGTGAAAACAAATTAGAACTTTTATTCATGAAATTAGTCAATTCCTGCCTTAAAGCGTCTCTATACTGTTGTTTTCTCTGTAGATCGGTTGCTTAGATCCATTACATATGAACCACTAGCTGTCTGAATCACTCTGCTAGCACTCTGTCAGCATATAAATCACCATATTAACATGTTAACAAGGTTAAAACAACAACAACCTGATTTTCACTATAAGGGGTCACACACAAGCACAAATACACAAACAGTGTTCTTACACATTTAACTACACAGGTGGTCTCTCTTGCTCTCGGCATACAAACCCGCCTCAACTCCTTTTAGTTAGCAACATTTTCCTTTGCCGTTCCAGACAGACTTGTGCGAACTTTTCCCCTATTTAAACCTAAACTTGTGGGACACACCTACTTTTAAAAAAATACTTTAAAAAGTCTGCTCCTGTCTGTTGATATGCGTCACACACTGGGTATTGTGGCTCTGTACTAAAAACTGATTCTAGCTACTGCAAAACACAAATTATATAGGTTTTCTTCTTTTCTAAAGCTTAGCATCACTGGTAAATGATTTGTTTATTCCCTAAATCCTGTTACTGCCACAAAAAAAATTTGATTTCAAGTGGCAGTAAACTGGCTAAACATGCAGTACAATAAGATGTAATAGATCAACAATTAAAAATCTGACTGTCAAGACTGAAGACCATTAGGTAACTAATTAGCTAACATTAGATTCTTCGGTAGCAGATTATGTGGAAAATAAGGCAGATGAAGAAAGAAAACTCACCAGGGAGTCGACCACAACATCGACCAGAGAGGCGAAGAAGCCCCTCTGAGCTCCCAGCTTCTCGTGGGAGTAACGGACTGCACGACGCAGGATCCTCCTCAACACGTAGCTAAATATGGTGGAAACAAAACATGACAACAGCGCATAAGAAACTATAAAACCCTGCATTCACAACTATAGCCTTGAGTCGTTCAGCAGTATTAAGATGTGTTGTGTTTGTCTGTACTCAATCACCTTATTACAGCCAATTACCCAGGTACATTTTTGGTAATACAATGTGCCTCAAGGTCTGGCACATTAGTTTGTCAATCATGTGTAATATTTATAAATCTCAAAGTCAGAACAAAGTACACAAGACTACACTGAACGCAAATTACAGCATGCTGTTCTCCACTTTCTCTACTTCTTTCAGCTTAAATGTCCACAACTCACCCTCTTCCTGTGTTGTCAGGGCGCCCGCCGTCTGATAGGGCGATAGTGATGGTGCGGGCATGGTCAGCGAGCACACGGTAGGCCATGTCGATACCATCAGCATCCTCAGCACCTACTTTGCCAGTGTAAGGCCGAGCACCGGTGCCCTGAAACAAACACAGACCATGTTTAGAAGCATATTAGATCAGTGGTCCCCAACCTTTTTATTATAATGTGCAACCACAGCATACTTATTATTATACTATTAGTTTAGGTCACATTTGCATTTATTGTACTGGCAAAAACTGGGATTTTCCAACTGTTATCTACTACTTATAACCATCTGCTGAATTTTGACTTCTCTGCCTACTTGCTAACTAATTTTCTTGCAGTCTCAATTCCAGTAAATGGTGTTGGTAGTTTATCGTTATTTAGGACAATACATATACTAAAAAGCAACCTCATATTCCTGGTGCTTGTTTTGAGTTTTTTTTGGTTATAATCTCATACATTTGGATTAATTTCCTCCTATACTGTTCCCCTTTTCAGCAATAACATTAAAATGTCACATGTCCGCACAATGCGTCTTTCAGTTTTTCAGCTCAAAATACTAAAAGATGATTAATGTCACCATGACTGTGTAACTCCTGGTTTTAGGGCTGTTCTTAGCAGGCTGTTTTGTTCTGAAAACTAGTTGGGAAGAAAACTGTCTGCGTCTGATTGACAGAGCAGAGCTGTTTGAGCTGTTAGTTAGGTGTTATATAGCACATGAGTTGAATTCTTATGGGCTTAAAAAGCTCAGACACCAACTAGTTGTGGGGAGGCTTGATGAATGGCACACAATAAAAAATGATCTTTACCATATCGGACCTTCACATACTGTTAGACATACTCTGATAAGCAAAATCACTGTAGTAGTTTACAGCATTTCTTACGGGACTAGTGACACACTGCAGCCACATTAAAGTCTGGGATGAATATGTATTATTACAGTGAAGCATTTAAACTCCATTTAAACAGCTACAATGTGCCTTGCTGAGTTTTTTCTTACTCCCTTCTTTAGTAAATACATGTGACCTTATCAGACATGTGACTTCCTGTATTAACATTGAACCTGCTCAAGTTTGTCTTAGCCGACATGCAAGCTTTTTCTATCTTGTTTACATTTCTATTCAGCTACACAAATCTTGGACATTTCAGTACCTTCTGAATGGCTTCAAAATATGGGACGAAGAGGTCAGTGTCATAGTTGGACATCTTGTTCTGCAGTACGGACACCAGACGCTCCAGACCCATCCCAGTGTCGATGCTCTTCTTAGGCAGCGGCTTGAGCTCCGTTTCCGACTCTCTAAACAGGGTGAAGAAGGAAATAATACTTAATAATACTGATTCATTGATCATTAAATAAGCATTTGCACTTCTGCAGTCTTGTTGTGGTAGAGCACACAGGTTTTTATTTCCATATGCATGTCTTTGAATTTTACTAAACGTACAGTTCCGCTGTGTAAATTTACGTATTTAGTCGTTCTACTTTTCAATTTGTAAAAGGAGAATGAATAAAATTAAACAGATCAACTGTTGAGAGAGACATTTATATAATCAGATTACTTGCAAACAACCTGTTAACAGTAAATTTCTCTGGGGTGCACAAACAAAACAAAGACATATGAGGAGGTGTGGTGAGACACTGCACAGTTTGATGCACAAAAAACAGATAAAGGTGTGTTTAAATTCCACTAAACCCAATACTAACTAGCCATTACCTCTATTTTCAGGCTTGTTGCTGTCACAAAGATTATGATCATTTCAGTGTTGTGCAACCCACTGAACTGGTTACAAGCCTCAACTGAAACTGGAAGCAAGTTAAACACACGGCTGCATCCAGAGTTGTGTTGTTTTGTTGACAGCTGTTACTGTATATTGTAATGATGAGCTGAAACTTTATAACAACCACCTGCATGAAAACTAATGAACATAAACATGATGACTGCTGCATCAGACAACCACAGCAGCAGTAAAATCAAAGAATCCATTTTAAAAGTTGCTGTCAAGGCATTTTAACACCCAAGCTGTTTTAGAGAAGCGTTGGGACAATCTCAATCTTGTGCTGAACAAACAGCTAAACCAAGACCATCTGAAAAGGGGAGCCTATATATATGCTAAACAGGGTAACATGCATGCACACCATATCCAAATGTAAGTAGAGAAGAGCTATAGTCTCCACGTCTACTGGTCGGATCAATATGCTCTCAATGGCCTGTGAAAAGTGCTACATCAATATTCTTTCAGGAGTAATCCATCATTTTTGGCAGCAGGAGGAACACACTGCCTGTGAACACACACACACACACATCTTCACTACTTTGAACTCGCACAACTTAATGGAGACGGATACGTCCAACTTATTTAATGTTTACTCCAAACTAATTGACACCACATCACAGAAAACATTAGTGTGGCTGCATTTTGCTAAAATAGATGCCCAAAAAGTCGAGTGTACACTTTGCAAATAGAAGTTTGCATATCAACAACCATCAAAATAGCAGATCATGTAGAAACAGCAGCTCACTTGTCTGCTATAGTTCTTGTGCTGGAATCACCAGTTGACCAGAAATTATATGAATAAGGACAGGTGCATGCTGGTCTGCTCCAAGTCTGCTGTTTCACTATAAAGCACCCAAAATAAATGATTTCATATGCTGTAAATACTAGCCTTTTATGTTTATTCAAAATTCACTTAGTGTACTGTGGCAGATTTAGTTAATCTTTTTCCCCTGCAACCAGCTGATTGGTTTAAGAGTTGGTATGATTATTGCCGACCGTGACTTTCCTCAGTTGATTGCAGCCCTAGAATATGGAGACTTTACTTGAGAGATGAGATTGCCTTTATCGTCACTGTACAGAATATACAACGAAACTGTGTATAATCCTCTTGTAAGGTGCTTAAAAGAGAGAGGCGTACAATTCAATCTGTCATAGCTTCACACACGAACACAACTGATTATTCAGAAAGTGCAAAGAAGTTAAAGTCCAGATGTGGTGAGTTTGTTCTTCCCCCTTGTGTTTTAGAAGCTTCTCCTGTACAAGACTTTCTCATTCTGCTTTTACCCGGTTGTCGTTTTTCATTGAATGAGACGCTTTTACAGTCTAATAATGCTCTTAAGCAGTTTCTCCAGTTCTTTGTGGGCTCTTTGTGACACCACTGAACAGAAATAAACACATAACAGGCAGTAAATTACAGCACGACTTGCTGGATTAACCACATGGGCCGGTGTAGCACTGATGATGCAGAATGACCAAAGCTGTCTGATGAAAATGTTCACTTTAACTACATTAGACTTGAAAAAAAGGCTAGAATTGATCAATTTTGTCAGTGGTCCAGACCAAATGAATTGAATTACAGGCGAGAAAGCAACCTAAGATCTGCCAGAAATGAGGACAAAGCAACACTGAGCATTACTGATGTCAACTAGGATGGATGGCGCTAATCCTGAGGCATAATATCGAGGCAACCCAAACACCACGAGAGAAGATGTAAACAAATGCAATGAGCCAGAAAGACTCAACATTTATCCCACAAGGGATCACAACAAACTGCGTTCTCTTTCAGATCAACTGTAAATAATCCCAGTGATGATGAGTTGCATCAGATTTTCCAGTAAACAATGTGGGCGGAAAAATGAATCAGCCATTTATGCACATGTATTTCTTCTGCAAAGGCATGTGTGAGGCTGTTACCTGTTGAACTGGATGAACACCAGGTTCCAGATCTCCAGCACGTTGGGATCGTCCATGTTCACCAGGTGAGAGGCGTCTCGGCCTCCGATGCGATCGTAGTGGATCTCACTGCAGGGACCGCAAGGACCGGTGTCGCCCATCTCCCAGAAGTTATCCTTCATACTGCCAGGCAAGATGCGAGCCTCGTCCACCCTGAGGAAAACACAAAGAGAGGACTTATTTTACTCCATTAACAAGCAAAAATAAAAAGGTGTGCAAATTAGGACATGTGTGTGAAAAAGTGAGCAAACAAATAAGACTTTTTCTGTGGCTGCCTTTTCTGCACTTCAATAACTTATGGAACTTCATCTGAATGTTTACCCAGTGACATTTCACTCTGTCATCCAAAAGCTTGGTTATTAAAATGCAATTACAAAATAAGGGAAGCATATTGTTTATTCATAAATGCAACAGAAGGAATCAGAAAATCTGAAAAAGCAAAGTGAAAATGTCTCTGCATGTTTATGTTTTGCAGACTGAGTCAGAACAGTAATGTAATGGAACAGTTGATGTGTCAGCAGAGGCTTGAAGTAAAAACAAGTAAACTTAATTATGTCTGATCACAGAACAGTAAACATCACATAAGCTGTCTCTAGTGGGGAAACATTCACATAACGTGAAATTACTTTAGACTGGAGACACTTTGCAGCATTCACACAAAGATACAACGCAATTCAGTGTGTAGTAAAAGGATTTGTAGAGGAGGTATTAGGTACTCCAGGAAGATAATGCAAAACCATTCACAGTTGGTGGTGACTATTCAGGACATCCCAAGGCAATCGCTTTCAATAATGCATCTCATTCCAAGCCAGACTCACCCCAAGTCGATCCAGATCTGCTTGCACTCCAGGTCGGGCTCCAGGCCTGCATCTTCGTTACCTCCGAAGTAGGTGACATACAGACGTTCTATGGGAATGCCAAACTCCTTAGTCAGCAGCTCCAGGGCCATCTGACAGGCCAGTTGCTGCAGAGAAAAGAAAGAGGCAACACTGGAGATGAGAACAAGACAAAGGCATAAGAGGTTCACATAAGGATCGATACTGTAGCTGCTGTTGCTTGGGATTTTAAATATTATCATAAACTGTATAGAGGAATTTTTGTGCCCCCTAAAGAGGTTTTAGCCTTTTTGGGAGCTATGACAATGAAAATAGCAATTTAATCTTTTAACTAGTTTTGCTAATCAGGGTTTCATAGTATAGTATTAAAGTTTGCTCAACAGAAAGGAATTGATTTTTCAACGTGAAAATGCTCCATAGATTGTGTACGTTGGTCAGAGCTTAAGGAATCTGTATCCAGATTGTTGTTTACAGTATGAGTTTGTTTGAAAAAGAAACTAAACTATCCCTCAATGTTTTTTTGTTTTTTTAACTTTAATATATATTATTATGGGCTCCAATCATAAGGTGACAAAAAAATGTGACACAGTGGAAAAAGATTACAGTATAGTACCT
Source organism: Chromis chromis (assembly GCA_900302755.1). Taxonomy (NCBI): domain Eukaryota; kingdom Metazoa; phylum Chordata; class Actinopteri; family Pomacentridae; genus Chromis; species Chromis chromis. The sequence goes on from OMNN01042557.1 coordinate 11,200, forward strand.
TAAAGTAGTCGCCAAAGGACCAGGAACCCAGCATCTCAAAGAAGGTGTGGTGGTAGACATCTTTACCCACATCGTCCAGGTCGTTGTGTTTGCCTCCTGCACGGATGCACTTCTGCGTGTTGGCGGCACGACGCAGCCGAGCCATAGGGTGGGACGGATCGATGGTGTTGAGGAAGATGGGCTTGAACTGAGAGGAAGAGGTAGAAAAAAATGTTGTGAGTTGTCTTCTACTGAAACTTTGAGTCAAAATTATTGTAAGTCAGTGGGTATGTGGAGAATATAAGAGCCAGGCTGAAGGAGAGAGATTTGGGAAAGTCGACATACAAACGTACCTGGTTCATGCCAGCGTTGGCGAAAAGCAGCGTGGGGTCGTCCAGAGGGATGGTGGCTGACGAGTGGACGTACTGGTGCTCATAGCCTCGAAAGAAGTCGATGAACTTCTCACGGATTTGAGCTGCACTCAAGGAGGAGTCCATTCTGAATCAGCTCTGTGAACAAAAACACACAAAATAAAATAAATACAGCACCTTTAAACAGGCAGCTTCCAACCACAGCAGCAATTTTTAAGGTCAAAAAATCACTGTGTTTAAAACATTGAAGTGGCAATGGGGCAGTTTTAGTATTTGAACTTCTTCTACAGCTCTAAAAGTCAGTCGAAGCATTTATCCTCCCTCTCATTTACAACTGGAAAAGGCAAAAAGCCTGCAGGCAGCAAACACCTGACAGACAGGCTTTTACTGCTCTTCTGCCCAATTTCTGGTCTATTTCAGCCTCCATATTAAACTGAGCCAGCGCTAACTTGGCAGTTACGGGGTGTCTGCAGAGTACAGAGTAGAGAGGTTAAAGACTCTGATTGTATGCGTTGAAACCTGGCTGAGCTCTAACAGTGATATTGGCCACAACTACCTGGAGTGGAGTTGCAGCCTAAAAGCAGAGATTCATGTCATCTGAATGTCTGTGATCCGTCTCCTGGATTCACTTTAGTCAATAGAGATGCTACAAAACTGGAAAACAGTTTGTTAGTTTGCTCAGAGGGTTTGTTTTGGCTATGAAGCACCTTAGAATGATGACACCAGTTAACCCAGCTTAGCATTAGTTTATCAAAATAGTAGCAGGAAGGACTTTGATCCAGGTTTATTCTGAGATGATACGACCACACATAGCCTGAGATGAATTGCTCATATGTTGCATGAGGCCAATGTGAGCAACGTTGCCAATAAAGGAGCAGGACTGCTTCACTTTATTTTGAACCTCATACTGATTATTTACAAGGAGTTTGTAATACACCATAATGCAGTTGCTGGAGGGACTATTTGTCAGCAATAAAGCTGTGTTTCACTATATTATAATAAATGTATTTATACACAAACAACCACATTTCCTTGTCCACAAAACAAATTATAGTGTTATAAATGCTAATTAGGGTCGGTAAAGTAAAGAGTCGCCAATTTATTATATCACATTATGCTTAGGGCTGCAATCAAACTTTGTTGGTGGGCGGCTGTGGCTTAGGTGGTAGAGCGGGTTGTCCACTGATCGTAAGGTTGGCAGTTCGATCCCCGGCCCCTACACATGCCGAAGTGTCCTTGGGCAAGACACTGAACCTGAAGTAGCTCCCAATGGCAGGCAGGCACCTTGCATGGAAGTCTGTCGCCATTGGTGTGTGAATGTGTGAATGCGAAACACATTGTAAAGCACCTTGAGTACCACTAAGGTGGAAAGGTGCTATATAAGTGCAGACCATTTACCATTGTTTACATGATTATTTCATCTGTTTAGTCTATAAAACAGGTCCATTGCATCCCAAAACCCAGGGGGACTTCTTCCATTGTCTTGTTTTATCCATAACCAGTCCAAATTCCAAACATGTTACGGTGACATTAAACTAAGAAGTTAAACACTTTGTATTTTTGTTCAATAAGTGCAGGGTCCGAAATTAACACCCGCCAAGCGCCAAATGCGGGTAAATTTTCCATTTGGCGAGTACATTTCACAGGGCCATGCGCCACATGGCGGGTAACTTTTATCAATAAAATACTGTTGTTATTAAGTTTAACCGATGACGACTTTTGGCAGCGTGTTGGTATAGCTGCAACATCCCTTTATTTCTCCGCTGCTGTCTGCCTCCCAGGAGGCGGCCGGCGGGCCGACACACACAGACGCAAACAAACACACGCACTGATATGCACGCGCACGCACCGGAACGCGCGTTCGTTGGTGTCAACTACGCGCCAGAGTGACATCAGCTGGCCTCTTCGTCCTGCCGTCCCGAAGCAAGTCGGCAAGCGTTAGCTTTTGGCTATACTGTATAACTATGTGGCGATATATAAGCCAGACTCCCAAGCGAAAACACAAGGAGCAAGAGGGAAAACTAGCCTACATTTTGCTCTGACTTCCTTCTTTAGTTTATTTAACACATTATTTCAGG
>OMNN01042559.1:0-13769 GCA_900302755.1 Chromis chromis
ATAATTTAAATTTAAATTAAAACAATTAAAAAATAATTAAATAAAAAAAAAAACAACAAACAAAAAAACAAACAAACAAACAATAAAATAAAATAAAAACAAACAAAAAAACATTATCTCTGCATCGAGCCGGTAGCGTGTTATTAAATCGCTGTCATTTAACGTACGGAGAATAACGCTCCTTCCTCTCGGTCTTTCCGTCATCTTGTCTGTTTAAGTCACTCCTAGGCTTCTTAAAAGTCCCCCTCCTTCCTCCTAACAGTTTTTCACCTTAGGAGCTCTCTTAAGGCCTAAGACACTTTGTGAATAACTTTTTTAAAAAATCTTAGAATCCGAGGAATTCTAAGATTTTTCTAAGAGTGACGTCACTAAGAGCTACTTTTAGCCTTAGGATGCTTTGTGAATTCAGGCCCAGGTGTGAGAACTAGATAATGGTGTTCACATGTCTCCTTTCAGTCCACATAGTTTTTAAAAAATCGGAAAGTGCAATGGGGTCTACAGCAATGGTTTTACTGCATAAATTAGAACCAACTTAGGCCTAGCATGATAACAAGCCAGTAAAAGACAGACAAGCTAAATAAAGGACAACATCAAGGCCGGTTGATTTGTTATGGTGTCTCCCTATCTAATATAGGCTTAAGATATTTTCAAGCATTATAGAAATGACCAATCATCCTAACATGCTCTTCCTCTTCTATTGGAAAGCTATTCACTCTGACAACGAAACAGTACTTTAAAATAAAATGTTAGGCCATATATGCACCACACTTTAAAGTTTATGTAGTTGGTGGCGCCCCGATAGCCTAGCGGTTATGTCGCGTGACCCACGTGCAGAGGAGTAGCAGCTGTGTCGTGTTCGAGCCCGATCTCTGCCATTTACCTCATGTCCTTGACCACTCTCTCCTGTTTCCGACTTTATCCACTGTCCTCTCTAATAAAGGCATGAAAGTTCAAAAAAATGATCTTTATGTTGGCTGTATCCTCATGGTGTGCACAGTAGTGGCCTTAGGTCCAGTAGTTTGGAACCCATGTGTCAGATAACAATTCACATACAAATAGAGCTTAAGCCTAAATTTGCATTGTTATTGTTACTTTTTACACAAAATCTCCAGTGTGCATAATATGAAATAACATAAAGCTACAACTAGTTTTTGCGAGGCCAAATCTGTACTAACAGAACTAAATAAAATCCAAACTAATGAATCAACAACTATATAATAATTTCCAGTCAATAGATTTGTTTTTTGTTTCATTAGCTATACTTTTACAACATGAACTGTTGAAACCTAAGACTGTGGGTCCCAGGAATCCAGATAGTTACTGTGTAGCAATAGTCCTTTTCCAGTTTGGTAAACTGCCAAAACATAATCCCAGAGAAAAAAGGCCTGTGACTGTTTCCTGGGGCTGGTGTTCGTCATGCCCAAAACAACAAAAACAAGTAGCATTTATCAGCTATGGCCAAGTTGTACTTCACAGTGAACTATGAAACATTCAAATCCAGGTTGTGTGCACCTGTAACATATTCTACACAGGTTACAAGACACAACCCTACTGTGTGGAAAAGCAGGGTTAGCAATAAACCAAAGAAAACATGAGGAAAACTAAACCAACCAGTTTGACCAAACAAATAAAATGAGACAATCACAAAAGTGTTATAAAAAGTTGTGGCTGTCTGACAAAATGTAGGAACAGAAACTATTCGAGGTTGAAGTCATCAGGCTTTTCAGGGGTTTTAGAATGACTGGTTGTATGTGTAATAAAGTACTGCATAATCATCTGTCTTTACTTTGTGACTGAAAGAGGAGAAGAGGAAATCTCATGTTTTGGTGTATCAAACTTTGAAGAACAGCCTGAAAACACCAGAGTGAATTAGCTTTCTCATGTAAAGAGCATTTTCAGATGTGTATCATTAGCATAAACATGGCCTATTAGCTGAGTTCCATTGTTAGTTTGCTATCGGGCGCTTCCTACGAAGTCTGTACATGAGTGATGAAATACCACGTAGGCTTGTGTTGTTTATTGTGTTGTTAAGAAACATTTGATAGTAACAGAAACATATTGCTTAACTGTAAACTGGTGGCCATATCTGATCTCTTGCTGTATCTGCTGTCTGTGGTCCCTCTGTTTATTCAGAGCATATCATCAAAATGACTGAGCTTATCAGGGGAAGACATCTCGATGAAGCTTGTGCTTGTTTATTGAAGAGCCAGTTAAAGTCTGCTGTTGGTTACGCTAAAACCAATTCATCGGATAGAGATTTGACAGGCAGGACAGGCTGGGTTGGAAAATGTACCGCATTTTGGTGTGTGGGTGTTAAATGAGCACACCTACACATACGCACACAAAGATCTGTCAGTGCTATTCTCATGTAGGATGATCTTGTCATAACTAAACACCCTTTAGCTTCAGGCACATTTCACTACACTCCCAAGATTTCCACATGTGGATGCTATATGTTCAGCTTGCTTTGGTTGCTGCTTTTCTTTTTTGAAATGCATGTCTGTAAACCTCCACTCGTGCTAAGGATAACATCAACTGACCCAACAGTTTACAATCAGCCCGTCGCCTCTCTCCATCTTTTCTACCATGCAGGCTGCTTTTGTCCTACGCCCACATGAGAGGAATTAGCAGACATACAGCCTGGACTTCTGCAACCAGTCAGATCAGTTGCTGTGATTTAACTAAACAAAGCTAATACGGTCTTCTGCAGGCTCCCGGGGGCCACTCCTTGATTCAAATCAGAGCAGCACCGTGTTTTGCTCTGGCTTTCTTTTCTAATTGAGCTGCATCCAGTGCAGTCTAATCCCTTCAAACTCTGCTCCACATACAGAGGCAGTTGTTTGGAGAAAGCCTTTGTTAACCATATGGCTGCTGACATCCTGCTCCCCTTTGGCTCTGACTCCAAATGGAGTTGTTAAGTAAAGTCAGTCTGTGCAAATGCTAAAATCTGTGCAAGCTGATGGACACAGCTTTTTAAGTATGGTTTGTCTAGTCTTTGTAGGTTTTAGCTGTTCTTCAGGTGTGTCCCAAACTTAATGGACCGGTAATATTTAGTTTGACAGGGTATACTCACAGAGCGTCCTGTACAAAACACTTCAATACACATACCATTGCTAAGTGTAATGAATGTAGGAAGCACATGAAGAAGGTGTGTTTTCTTCAAGGCAAAATAAAAAAGGATTAAAAAAAAAAATTCATATTTGCTTGTATGTAGTGTACAGTATGTCACTATATATTGTTACACTCTGGAAAAATTAGTTAGAAATTGTCCATAGAAATAATACCCAAAGGGAATGTTTGCTTTTAGCTAATCAGGGATTTCTTTTTAGATCAGTGTTTAAAGTCAAATCTAGTATAATCAAATATTGCCACTGATGTGCAACATTACCCACATTTCCCTATGTCCCCGGGAGGCATTAACATAATGACTACTATAGTGTAAATATTAAAATATAAGTCTGCAGAGAAATAATGAAGCCTTTTGGTATATCTTGTCATCTACTTGCATTTTAACTGTCCACCTCCCCACGTAGAATAAGTTGGGTAAAAGGCTTCACCCTGCCCTACACAGGTCTGGTCCTGCCCTCAGATCATTCCTTTTACAGCAAGAATGTTGCCGCAATAAGAACTTCCCTGGTAATGACGCTCGAGCCTATATTCTCTGATATGTCGAAGTTATGAAATGACATGTCTGTTCTCTTTCATTTCAGAGGAACCGCTGCATGTTTGCAAGAATACAGAGATGGTGCTTGAGGAAAATATAGACGAGCACTTCCTTTGCCATTTTTAGCTTCTGTTACTCATTCCTATGTGAACAATTCGTATGTCGCTGCGCCAGTGCCATCATGACAAATGACTAATGATACTAACTTGGCAAATGGTGCTTTCTTATTTGTGCTATCAGTAAATGGGTTTGCTCCGTCTTAGTTACGTTCCTGTGTTTAGTAGCAACCAGATCTGCTCTGGGTGTGAACACTGACAAAACAAAAGTTAAAGAAACACTGAGTAGACTAACCAAGAATGTTTGTCTGGTTTGAGAACTATGGTTTTCATTGTTTCTCCAGGCTGTTGTGTGATTAAATCACTGTCTACAGCTTCATCTTTATTTAATTGTAGCTACATAGGAGTGGAAGTATTCATAGTTCCCTACCCTCAAAGCAGAGACTTCTTAGATCAACAGTGGTTTAGATCTTTCATTCACACCCTAACTTGGGGCCTGATTTATTATCTGATCTACGCAGGGAACGAGTGATTAGTGTAAATGTGATGTCACTCATCCTTCTTTGATATCCGATCTCAATCTAACTGAACACCCATGGGAAATGTTTGGAGCTAGGAACTGCCTTTAAGACATTGACCTTGTTGCATTAATGACATGGCAGTTGTATTGTCTAAATCAGTGGTTCTCAACTGGTGGGTCGGGAAGCCATTTTTAGAGGGTCGCAGAAGCATGCCCCCGCCCCAAAAAAAGTAGTGGTATGAAGTCTTTTATGTTAAAGGACGTGTTTCTTCTGACACAGTTTGCTTTCAATAGCAGGATATTTAGTGGTGGTGACACCAGTAGTTGTCCACTATTAACCTCTAGATGTGGCTCTGCCAGCTTATTGGAGACATTTATGCTAAAACGTGCCAAAAATATGCCAAGAATCTGTCAAAATGGGCCAAAATATGCCCAAAGCTTGACAAAATATACCAAAATGATAAGCCAAAATTTTCCCAAACTGTATCAAAATGCCACCAAATAAACCAATTTGTATTTGAAGCAAACTTAAAAAATTTGGGTCGCGACCGTTATTAATAGGGACTTAGTGGGTCCTGAGGCTGGACCAGTTGAAAACCACTGGTCTAAATAGGTTCATTTTAGTCATAGGGGCAGTCTTGCTAAGTCACAGTTGGTCAGGTTTTTATAATACTATCAACACTGTGAGCAGCACCCAGCTAGTACTAAGCCTAACAAGATACTGTCAGTGTTTGTGAACATTGAACGTAAAGCATCGCTACACCAGATGTGGCTGTTGCAATTCACAAAAAATAGCAGTAACTTTTCAGAACATTGTGATGCATGTTGTTAACAAAAAGCAACACCAGGAACTACCTCACATTGTATTCTGAGAACATATCCACATGTCTGTCTTTGAGCTCCTTAGGTTAGTTTGAGGTGTTTCTTCTGTTCATTCTAAACATCTATGACACTGTTTGCATGTTTACATTGGGCTGTCTTGAACCTGTCCCTGATCATCAACACAGAGTATCTCCATGCATGACTTTTGTGTTTTTACCCCAAAGGTCACAGCAGTCTATTGCTGCAACTGCACCTTCCACCACAATTCCATGTGTTGTTGTTACTGTTTATTATCTCCACTACCTATAGCATTTACTGTACTATAAAAAAACAAGTATTGTAATCATTAAAAAAAACATTTCGACTTGGTACCATAGTATAGATTTTCTGATAACCCTAATCTAAACTGAATGCAGTCAGATGAATTTAAAGACTGCAGCAGCCCAAGCTAAAGCATTCTTTCTTGTCAAATCTGAAGGGATTTTTTTTCCTCTTGTGGTACAAATGTTCTGGAATGTGCTGTAAATGACCCGTGGACAGTGATTTCCACCACCACATTTTGGAAGAGAGGCACAATAGGGATGCTACAGAGGAGAATCTGTGATGTGGAGACTTGTATCTATCCTGGTAACCAATAAAGATACAATGTTCAGTTCAGCTACCCCTCCTTTCAGTTACTGCTGGCCTCCACCAGCAGGGGGCAGCAGCACCTCCACCATCCTCTTGTTGCTTTATGTCAGTCAGCACTGAGCAGTGTGTCTTTGCCGGGAGCTGCAAGCTTAATGCCCTGTCCAGATCTGTAATTAGGCTGTGCTCATCCTGCAGTTGCTCCTGCTGATGTGGAGGTTAAGCTGAGTTCTGCCCCATCAGGCCTCAGGGCTCAGTCTGTCCCTGGCACGGCATAGGTTAGCATGCGGTGAAACTCCTTCGCTCACTGCATTACTCATCCTACTCCAGCACTCTGCGCTCAGTCTGGTTATATGTGTGTGTTTAGGGAGTGTAAATCACAACTGTACTCCAGCTGCAGCTCAGTGTGACTCGGGGCGAAGAGGCCAGGCAGGCCTAGCCACGTTGTGTTTAGTTTTTATAGTGGCTGGGCTAGACGTACAGCTGATTCAGCCCGAGGTCTCCCCAGACAGTGAGTAACAGCAGGACTGCACACAGTGTCTTCTGCAGGCACGCATAGACTACACACAGACAGATCCATTTTTTATTGGGTCCCCTCTGACTCTTCAGTCTGCATAGTTTTTCACTCTGCTGTCTTGTGACCCCAAACCCTGATTGTCTTGTCTGTGTTCTGAGACGGAGGTTCATCTTCTCAGTCCACTTTGGTTTGAGGGTTTATGGGTAATATACTGCAGTCTCTGTTTCCTGTTGGTCTGCAGCAGATGAGCCCTTCTGACCACTCCGTCAACAAGCCTAAAGAACAAGGTGTCAACATCTATACACCTCCATCAGCATCTGTGTTTTGTCACCACAGACACACACATACTGCAACAGCATGAGGCCTGCGTCCTGCTTCACACCTCAGTGTTGATTCAAGAGGCTGAGGCCGAACAGGCTTGTCCATTTGCCTAAAACACACCCACTGTGCAGCACCTCCACATTAGGCACTCCATCAGGCCTAACACCTCCACTTTTAACTGTGCATTTGTGCACCAGCTGTGTACATGTGTCGGCCTTAGGTGTGATTGTGCTTTAGCCATGTGTGCATCTCCCTTTGTGGTTAAATGTCCCCTGTGGGTGCACATACATGCAGGAATAAAGCCAGGTTTGATTTGGTCTTTACTGAAACTGGCAAACACGTTGGCCTTTGCCCCCTTCTATTAGACCAATCAACATATGGACAGGAGTCGCACCCTGCCCCCCAGCGGTGCTCAATATACAGGTTTCAGTTTAAACATCTGGCTGAGTGTGTCACAGTGCCCCAACTATTGATATTCTAATGGCTCACCTCCCCCAGTTCAGCTGATGAGACTGATAAAAGCTCTGTGTCAAGCAGAGAGCACCAGAAACTGCTTTGATTAATTAGCTAACAAGAAACAGCCAAATCTTAATTACTTTGTAGTTTGTTGATTTAAAGAATGTCAACCAGACGTATTATGTTTCAAACTTTGTCATACTTGATACCTGACTAAATAAGCCTTTAGTTGTGTTGGCTGCACCACTGACTGTATTTATGATCATTTAGTATTGCAAAACGACATTATAGCATTCAAAAGTCTTAAATATGGAACCATGACCTTAAGGCTCATTAATAGCGTGGTATGATAAAAGTATAATTGAATCTGTTTATACTGATAGTTTGGTTTCAATCATCAACAGGCAAGTGTAGTTTTCTTTAACTGAAAGTGACACTTCAGTAAATGTAATTCTAATAATGTAGCCTGACAGGTATAGTGACTGATTATCAAAATTGATTAACAAAAAATGTATGAGACAGTAGTTTGCTTAATGGTTTCAGTCATATAAACATGTCCAGGTAAGTTTAAGTATTGTCAATATCATCTTCTGGTGGAGAATAGTATACATCAGTTAATATCTTATTACTACTTTTTAGAAACCAAATGTGAGGGACCATTGCTAGTAATGTTTCAATAGTGTGTTTGTCACAAAAGAAATATCACCATGAGTCTGTAATTCAAACACTGATCACTGGTCAGGCTTTACAGCACATCTTAACCCAGTTCCCTGAAAGAAACCCTCATTCAGTCAGTCATGGTTCAGGTGTCCAGCATTCATTAGCCCTCATCTGAGTTGTTTGTGTCAACCCCACTTAGCAGTAAGATTTGCCCGTGATCTTAAAAATTCTCACTACTGTTTTCAGTCAGACTGGATGGTCAACAGAGCCTGCGGGCAGCTTCTCCGAAATTCTACGTAAACCTGATCCATGCATCATCTGCAGCCACCAGGGCTGAGCAAGAGGCTGGCTCCTCCCCTGTCTCAGCTCACTATAAAGCCCTCCCGCCTTTAGTCTGCCTCAGAACAAAGTTTAGAAAGTGTGTGTGAAGGCAGCTTACAGAGAGCCCCGTCCCGCAAGGGAGGAAGACAGATAGGGGGAAGGTGTATTTATTTATTTAGGTTTCTTTACTCTCACACAGCTCTTGATTTTGAACATTTTTTTTCTCTGATGTGGATTACTTGGAGCTAACTCGCCAGGATTAAAAGGATACTGTGTTTTTGCTGAAAGCTATGGTGGCTTACGATGAACTGGGTAGCTTGGTGCCTATCAAACGGACTCTGCAAGTGATAGACTACCAGAACCAAGCCAACAAAGAGTCAGAGGTGAGATGCAAAAACACACAGTGGTGGCTGAAACTGCAGTCTTTGAGTAAATGTTTGACCGGACCTCCTTCGGTGAAGTCATATCTTTGTGTCGTGCATCAGATTGTGAGTGAATCAGCGCCTAACCCTGGTTTTATCTCACTTGGTTTGCGTTGGTGAGTGTGTGACATGAGACTTTGACCTTTGTGCCTGGGCTCTTAGAACAATGCTGGTGATACTGTCTAACCTGGGAAAGTTAATCATTGGATTACATTGCACTGCCCAGGGTTGTGTATTCCCTGCCTGGTCTTAAATATGCATCCCAGCAGGCAGCTCAGTCTCTGTGGGGTAGGGAGAGATCAGGAAAGTCAGCAGACTCAAAGCAAGCACTAACAGTGAAACGGCAGGGGGTATATCCTCAGTCAACAACCCTGCATCCAAAAGTAATACTTTGCCTTTGACCTGAGACATTTGAAGTTAAACAGGTTATCTCTTATGCAAATCCAACATAGCAGCCTGACAGTGTTCCCTCTGCTATAAACACAGTTAAAGGGACAAAGGTGTTGAAACCCAGGTGTGTTCTCTGTACTAGCAGAAGTCACTACTTCAGTTATTTCCTTCCTCTTCTTTTCAAAGAGGGTGATTTCATTTCACAGTAAACCTCTTCACAAAGGAGAAGTCCGAAAGCAATTCATGAAGTGAGTCCTTTTCTCAAAGAATTACGCAATTTAAAAGCATTTTAGCCTCACACATGGTTTTTTATCCTCTGTGGTGACTTTTTGATGACCTCGACTCTTTGATTTGTCATCCGACTGCTCTTTTTCCCTATCAGCTCAAGCTGAGCTGTAATCACAGGGACACATCTGGGGTTTTAGCTCACAGCACACACGAGGTTACATCAAAGAGAAAGCACAGGAAGGGAACCCTGAAAAAACTCCTGAAGTTTATGAGGTTGTAATCTTAGGTTGGAAGTTTAAGGAGGGTACATGTACATTATGTCTGCCTGGAGGGTCATTGTTCCAATGATAGGAGCTATCCACAGCAACAGTGCAAACCCCGGATCTGTCTGGTTTCCTGAAGCGAGGCTGGCTCGCTGCAACTCCAGAGTTTGACTGCCAGGAATAGCAACTTTCCCCGTCTGTCTGCACTGTTTCACTTTACAGCTGATATACAAAGAGCAGGACTAGTGGCCCTTTGTTATTCTGGGGCCAGTCCACAAAGGACAGGAAGGGCATAATGGCCAGCACACTTTTCCAATATTGACTTTGGGATCTCCACCCCCCCTTCCCTAACTGTTGCTTTTTACTTGTTTTCTTTGTCTACAGATATTAAAAGGTCACAAATTAGAGACAGTCAAGTTTGGTCCCCACAGACAAGCAAAACAGTCTGTCCTCACATGAAGACCACAGTCAAAGCAGATGACATGTGGCTTCTCTTTGCTGGCTCCTGCTACTCGAAAGCTTGCTAAGTTCTCAAGGCAGTCTGTGGAGACCCTGGCCACAGCAGACCATGACCCAACCACAGCCACAGCAGCTCTCAGGCCACACCAGACTGAGCGGATCTGTTCCGCAGCTGTGTCCACGGGGCCCGGAGCCTCAATGGCTGCACTGTTTCCCACATTCGCTGAGCCAAGGCAAAAATCCCATTTGGCCTGAGTCAGGAGAAAACACAAGCAGCTACTAGCAGCACTGTGCTCAATTTCAGCGGGCAAGCCCTCATTAGAGTGAAGTCCTTAAAATGCAAAATGATTTGTGGGAAGTGCAAACTTTGGAAATGCTAATTGCAGCTGTGGCTGTCTCTTGGTGTCGTGTTTTTGAAGAGGCTCTACAGAATGAAATCATTATCCACGTCTTCTGCTCTTTGATTCCTGCAGCCTGTTGTTGTTGGAACGAGGCCAAGCAGCTCTCTCCTTTCTCCCAGCCTCAGGGCTGGGTGAGGAGTATGGGAGAGGAGGGGAGGGGGCTCACCTGGCCCAGGTGTAGTGCTGCTCTCACGCAAGGCTTGTTGAAGAGCCTGTCTCAACTCGCAGCCATAAACTCTACTGTGCACCCCCTGCAAAACTGCACTGTGTAAACACTTTAGAGGGGCAGAGTCACTATTTACGACTGCTGCTTGTTTCCCCATCTCACAGCGGTGGTCTGTTTCACAGAACAGTCCTGACACACTGCCACACTGTCCCATAGTAGTGCATCTCTGGGAACAGCAGTTAAAGAGCCAGAGCAATCAGGAAGTATTTATCACACTTTGAGTGATGGAACAGATCCACTCTGGAGGGGAGTTGGAGCTGCAAGATAGCAGCAGAGTGTGTGTGGGGAGGGGCACTGAACAGCTGAGAAGCACGGTCTCGTGCATTCCTGGCATTCCTCCAGACCCCCTTCCCCTCCAGATCAGCAGTCAGAGAGGGTCTTTGTGCTCAGTGGGCTGGCCTGGCTCAGGACTCTTCACATGATGGAGCCAACAGCTGCTGGAGTTGCTTCCTCCTCCTCAGTATCTCTATGTCTTCTGGTCCGCCAGTCTGTCTGCCTGCGGCTCGACCTCGGCTCCAGCTACTCCTCTTTCCTCAGCTCTGAGCTGGGAGTGGAGTCAGTAAGAAGGATTTATGACTTGACTTGATGTGTTTTATCACAAGTAAGTCACAAGGGAGCGCCTGTACTCACTGCTGGGGTCTCACAGTTAGCATTACTGATTGGTTTGTTCTGACCTGCTGCACTCCGAATGAAAAGTTCAAACTCTTCCAAGACATGAGCCATAATAAAATGATTCCTGACTAACGTCTTCTTCTGTTTTTCTCCTGTTTCTTCAGGAACCCAGCAACAAGCGTGTCCGTCCTCTCGGCAGGGTGACGTCGCTAGCTAACCTCATCTCTCCGGTGAAGAATGGGGCCGTCCGGCGCTTCGGCCAAACTATCCAGGTAAGCTCCCGTCACATGCCAGAGAAAGAGGACTCCTCTGGTCAAGAGACACCTCTTGCAACATGTCTGATGTGGGGCTTCCTCTTTCTGGTCTGCAGGCCTCCTTCCGGGGTGATGGAAAGTCGCCGGGCATGCCCCAGAAGCCTTGCAGCAAGGCAGCGGCCCCCACGCCGCCCAAAAGGAGGAACAGCACCCTGTGGTCGGAGACGTTGGATGTCCACCAGAAGGGAACTTTCTCCACCAAAGAGATCAAGCGACAGGAGGTGAGAATCAGCACCGACACATGGAAATACAGTAAAAATGGGCAGAGCACCAAAGGAAACACAAACGACTGTGCTATGTCAGAAATCCAGACAGTGGAGAATTCTACCTGTCTACCAGACGACTTTCACAAGTCCCTGTTGTATTTGTGTCAAATAGCTTAAATGGGACTGAAACACATCCAGGGCTCAGTTCCCAGTCTGTGTGAACTCACATAAACCTGACAAGCCAACAAACTCCTGCCCAGCCTCCCCACTTACCCTGCATATGTCAGACATCTTAGCCAACTGTCAAAAGCATTAGACTTTTAACAGATTAAAACACAGAGAGCAAGTAGAGGGAGAGAGCAACTAGAGACCCCAGAGTTGACCTCAGTCATTTGGCTCCACTGCAGTTTTCGATTGAGCCCAATGGCTGTCACTTGAAATAATGTAATGACATCCTGATTTATGTGCTTTGCTAAAAAGTATCTTTCTGTGCCTCCTCCTCCCCTTCCTCAGGCCATATTTGAGCTGTCTCGTGGAGAACAGGACCTGATTGAGGACCTCCAACTCGCACGCAAGGTTTGTACTTTTAAAAGCACTGAGGCAAAGGGAGTACATTTAAAGCAAACAGATTAAATCAAAGTCTGGCAGGCCTTCCACAAAGCCAAGCCAGGAACTATAAAAAGACAGGAATTGTTCCTCTGTCTTTCTGTTGTACCCCTAAAGCTCTTCACCAAGCTATTCTTAGCTACTGCCCCTCTTGGCTCTGATATTATTTGACCATTTTGGCTCTGCTCCTGTCTACAGGCGTACCATGACCCGATGCTCAAGCTCTCCATCATGTCTGAGGAGGAGCTCACTCACATCTTCGGCAACCTGGATGCCTACATCCCTCTGCATGAGGACCTGCTGGCCCAGCTCTCCAAAGCCACAGGGCAGGATGGGACTGTGGGGCAGATCGGGCAGATTGTCGTAACCTGGGTAAGTGTCCCTTCATCAATTCATCAGGGACTGTGGTTCCATTAAAACTCTGTGTTTTGAACAAGGAAGGCAATTGGTTAAAGTGTCCCTCCCACTTCTTCTGCAGCTGCCCAGACTTGATGCCTACAAGGACTACTGCAGCAACCAGCTGGCAGCCAAGGCACTGCTGGACCAGAAAAAGCAGGACCCACGGGTGCAAGACTTTCTGCAGCGCTGCCTAGAGTCGCCCTTCAGCCGCAAGCTGGACCTGTGGAGCTTCCTGGACATCCCACGTTCCCGCCTGGTCAAGTACCCACTGCTGCTCAAAGAGATCCTGAGACACACTCCACCAGAACACCCTGACGCTGCCAGCCTGGAGGAGGCGGTAAGTCCAGGACACAAGCCTAAACCTGTGTAACACAGGAAGCACAATCATCTTGTCCTAGGTTATCTTAACTTGTAGCCTAGGTAATAATCAGGTTTCTTGTGTTTTCAGATCACTATCATCCAGGGCGTTCTGTCTGACATCAACATGAAGAAGGGAGAGTCCGAGTGCCAGTATTACATTGACAAGCTGGAGTATCTGGACGACAGGCAGAGGGACCCTCACCTCGAACAGTGCAAGAGCCTGCTGTGTCACGGGGAGCTGCGCAACAAGAGCGGCACGGTGAGCAAAACTCCACTCCATCAACACATTCCCTTTTGACTTTCTCCAAACACATCAACACAAAGCTCACATCCCAAATAAGGCAGTCAGGCTATAACTGCCTGCCTCTCTGACTTAACCAGAGGAGTATGACTTTTGATAAGAGGAAACAGCTTCCAGAAAACTGTTAATGGTTATGTAAGGATATCGGTGCTGTGGTTTGACTGTTTTTCTGTTTTTTGATTCCTTGCAGAAGCTGCATGTGTTCCTGTTCACTGAAGTGCTGGTCCTTACTCGCCCAGTCACCAGAAACGAGCGCCAGTGTTTCCAGGTTTACCGGCAGCCCATTCCAGTGCAGGATCTGGTGCTGGAGGACCTGCAGGATGGAGACGTCAGAATGGGTGGCTCCTTCAGAGGCGCCTTCAGCAACGCAGACAAAGGTAAGACTTGCGTCACAAAGATTCTAGCAGTAACTGCACAAGAGTGGCTTTTCCTCATTCTCTGATTGCTAATTTCATTTCTCCTGTTTCCTCCGCAGCCAAGAACATTTTCCGCGTGCGTTCCCAAGACCCGAGCCAGGCGCAGTCCCACACGCTGCAGGTCAACGACGTCTTCCACAAGCAGCAGTGGCTGAACTGCCTCCGCAGCGCCATCTCCGTCCACCGGCCCCTCAGTGAGCCC
>OMNN01042560.1:0-13593 GCA_900302755.1 Chromis chromis
CTACTTTAAGTTTAAAGGCTCAACTGTCCTTCCTTTCCATTCCTCTGCTTTCTCCCTTGTTTTCTTCTATCCTCCTCATTTATCTTCTTTTTCCTCATCCCTTCTTTTCTCCTTCCACTCCCTTTTATTTCCCTTCTCCTCACTTTCCTCTTGTTTTTCATCTCAGATCCACTTTTTTCCTTTGCTTCCTGAGCATCTTTTTTCCTACTTCCTTTTCACTCTTCACCTCCTTCCTTCCTCACCTGCCTCCTCTATCCTTCTTCCATCTTATCTCCTCTTTGTTCCTCCTTTTATTTCTTCTTCCTCCTCTTCATCCCTCTTCGTCTCCTCTGCAGGTTTGTTGACCAAGCAGGCGTCGGGACCAAATTAAAAACGCTGCCTCTGCTTCTTTTTTCCTCAACCGGGTCACTCTCCCTCTCTCTCTCTCTTTCTCTCTCTCTCTCTCTCTTTTTTTGGGTTCTGTATTTTTTTATTTATTTCCTTATTTCCTCATCCCTCCATCTCGGCCTTCATTTCCCATGCAGTCTGGTTGGGTACAATGCTGGGAGCCAGCCAGCGCTGCAGACAGATGGTCCACTTATTAGATGTGCATCAGCCCTCCCTCCCCTTCCTGCAGCTCGCTTTTTAATCAAATTAAAGCTGAAAGAGGAGGAGAGCGAGCGGCCGAGAGACGTAGCCGGCGACCGGGGGAGAGAGAGGGAGGTTTGGGAGGTCTGTTCACTTGTTTTGGAGTCTATTATTTGTTTGAATAGGATGAATGATGACGATGTTAATGTGAAATTTGGAATCGCTGTCTGTCCTACTGTTCTGGTGACTCCTCTCTCTCTCTCTCTCTCCTCGGTTTAATGTGTCTTTCTATGTCGCTCGCCCTTTCTTTTTTTCCCAAACGCTTTTACTCGTGAAGATCAGTTTTACTTGTCGGGGTTCGTCCTGCTCAAGCTGTGAAAACACTCGTGCGATGTCGCCTCCGGTTCAGACCATGTGGGTATTTAACGGGCGGGAGCGGAGAGGTGCATTATGGGAAATGTAGTGACCGATCTTTTTCCTGTTTCCTGCTCGTGTGCCAACGTTTTTCTGCACGGAAATCCTAAACGACACCTTTAACCGAAGCAACAAACCCTCAGACTTCTTAAATCGAGTTTGCCGAAAGCTCATGGTGATTTTAAGTGACCTGAAACGTCGTCGCTCGCTCTTCCTCCCGGACGTCAATCAGACTTACGGCGGCATTTTGAAGTTTACCTTTAATTTCCAGGACACCATCTGACAAGTTTGAAGGAAACTTTGCGATCGTGTTGCGAATAAACAGCCGAGCAGCTCCGCACACACACTTATTTGTTTGAACTACAATTATATTTAGATAAAAGAAAAAACTGAACAATGGAGCTGAACAATCACAGCCAGTTGTCTATATTATAGGAAACACGACGTGCCAGGAAGATGAGCAGTGACGCCCTCTGTAGGCAGATTCAGACCTGATTTATTACTTTAATTTATCTTTTTTGAGGTAAATGCAACAAAACTGAGACTCTTTGACTTTCTCCTGCAATTTATGTCATTTTTATGGATCCTACGCTTGTTTTTTTTTGTTTCTGGCAGCATTTAAAAAAGACAGGAAATGATAAATTGTCAGATTTTAACAGTTACAGAGGAAATTAACCTTTACAGCACTGAGGAACGATACAGTTCAGTTCAATACAGTCATTTAATTCCATTTAAGGAGAAGTTTCTCTTGAAATACTGGAGGAAACGAGGACAGGATAAATGAGGGGAGAAGAAGAAATGAGGGAAGAAGGAAGGAAGGAAACGAGAGTGTGGAAGAAGAAGAAACCAGGGAAGAAGGGAAAAGAAAAGGAGGATACAAGGGGAGGATGACAGAAAGGAGGAGGAACAAAGAGGAGAGGAAACAAGAGAGGAAGAAGGAGATGAGGAAAGGAGGAAGCGAAAGAGTAAAGGAAATGAGGAAGAGAAGGAAGGACAAATGAGGATGAAGGAAATAATATAGGAGAAAAAGACATAAGGTAGAAGGAAACAGGAAAGTGAAATGAAGGAAGGAAGAAGAGGAAATGAGAAAAGGAGAACATGAGGATGAAGGAGATGAGGGAAGGAAACAAGAGAGGGAGAATGAGACGAGGAAGGAAAGGAGGAAAGGAAATTAGGAAACAGGAGGGAATGAGGAATGGACAACGGGAGGATGAAGGAGACTGGAGGAGGAAAGAAAAGAGGAGAGTATGAAAGGAAATGAGGAAACAGGAAGTAAGGAGAGGAAACAAGAGAGGAGAAAACGAATGAGGAGAAGAGGAGGGAAGGTGTGAGAAGAAGGATAAAAATGGGAATTTATGAAAGGACAGGAGTTGTGAGAGGAGAGAAACAAGAATAGAGGAAATAAAAGGAAGGAAGGAGACCAAAAATAAAAGGAGAAGAGGAGAAAAAGGAAATGAGGAAACAAGGATAGTAAGCAAAGAGAGAAGAGAAAGAAAGGGAGGAGAAGAGGAAACGACAAAGGACAAAAAGGACGATGATGGAGATAAGAGGAAGAAACTGCAACTAGAAAGAAATAGAATAGAAAGGAGGAAAGGAAACAAGAGAGGAAGAAGGAGACAGGAGTAGAGAACAGGTGAGGAGAGAAAGGAAGCATAAGAGGAAAGGAGACGAGAGGAAGAAAATGGGGAAAGAGGATAAAAGAAGGAAATGAGAAGAGAGAATAAAACAAGTGAGGAGAGAAAAAATGGAATTAAAAGAAAGGAAAGAAAAAGAGGATAAAAGGAGGAAAGGAAATAAGGAAACAAGAGGAGAGAATAAAACAAGTGAGGAGAGATGGGAGAGAAAAAAATGGGTATTAAATAAAGTAAAGGATCCATGAGAGGAGAAGAAAAGAGAGAACTAAAGAAGCGCGCGGTGGAAAAAGTGAATATTCGGCTCAGTTCAAAGGCACGCGGCGATCTGCAGCTCCGCGAGAGGGAGGGAGGGGGAGGAGGAGGGAGGAGAGGGGGGGGAGGATGGCTTCCAGATTTACTGTGGAAAGTTGAAAGAGTGTCGGCGACCGTGCGCGCCCCCGCCAGCGTCTCTCTCCTCTCCTGCACATTTGCGCGCTCCGGATCGGAGGGAGAGCGGGGGGAGGAGGAGAAGGGGGAGGGACACTCCTCTCTCACCCTCCCTCTCTCTCCCTCTCTCTCTCTCTCTCTCTGCCTACTTTGCATATTCCGCGTGCCTCGGCTCGGCCATATGGGAAAATGCAACTGAAGGAATTGTCGGCGGGGAAAAAAACGCGCAGGCAGGAAACACGCGAGCGGAGCGGCGAGAGTTTGAGATCATAACAAGAAGAAGAAGAAGAAGAAAAACCCCAGAAAAGAAAAAGTTTAAATAGAGGGGAAAAAAGAAGCAAGGTGGAGAAGAAGACGAGCGGAGCAGCCGGGGCTGGGGGGAGCTGAAGAAACCAAAAAAACAGAAGAGAAAAGGAGAAATAAGAGTTTTGTTTTCCTGCGGAACGATGTATTGTGCGTACACGATCCCCGGGATGACAGGCAGCTCGCTCATGTACTACTATAACGGCAAAGCGGTAAGACGCGCTCCTACATCCATCTGTCTTCCTCCTTTTTTTTCCCGGGAGAAATTGTGCGTGTGAGAGAGAGAGAGAATGAGGGAGAGAAAGAGGTGTGAAGGTGAGGAGCGTCGCCTTTTACGCACCAACTTTAAGCGGTGCGCTCGGTTCAAGCCACCGCGCGTAAAAACGGGCTTAAATGAAACGGAGAGCGAGTGTGTGTCCCGTCAGCGCTCCTGTAGCTGCTGGATAAATAATCTGCTTCAAATATGTGTCACAATTCTTTAAAAATATTTTTAAAAATCACCCTAAATTCCATATTTTTTATGCTTGTGTTTCCTGTTTTTTACGCACGAAGCGCCTCCAGATCCAGCTCGATATAATCTGCCTCAAGCTTCTTTTGTAATTTTTTAAAAGGCAGCTAAATAAGAGCATTAATGCTGCGATTGAATTGATTTTTTCTGTTGTTGTTGTTGCGGGTGATGCATTATATTTGATATTTTTATATGTATTAAGCTTAAAACTGCGTAAAATGCTGCTTGTTCTGTCATAAATTGGCCTCAGTGTGTTTTTGCAAATCCTCAAAAAATCACTTGAGGCAAACCTGGCAGTAAACTCTCCTTAATTGCTTGTAAATAATTGCATTTAATGTAATTATTAGTGATATTCTCCTATTTTTAATCTGCTTTTATGCCTTTAAAATACATTAAATGCAGCAAATTGTACAAATAAAGGCTGTAATTGTTATTTTAAAATGACTAATGGGCGCTCCGGGGTCTCAAAAATCCAAATCTGGACACACATCTGAGAAAGTCATCCAGCGAGTGTGATGCTGTCTGACCTCCCGTGAACCTGTCTGTCTCCCAGTAACCCCCACCTGTAAAACACCAGTAACAGGGTGAGGTGATTTAGAGGAATGGGGGAGGAGGAGGGTGAGGGATGAAGTGATGGAAGGTGTAAAGCGAAGCCAAGGTGAATGGATTTCACAGGTTTTCCTCACATTAGAAAAAAAAAAGAAAAAGAAGAAGCAGGAATGTCTGCGAGTCGCAGGTGCAAATGAACGCTGGGATTTCCTGCAGATCCACCTGTCAGCGAACTGTCCGTGTGACTTCATCTCGGCTACGAAAACAGGGAGAAAACGGAGATTAGAGCGAGGACGGAGGGAAAAGGAGAATCCAGTGCTCAAGATTTTAAAGCTTTTTATCATTTGAGCAAGAAAAGAGGTTTTAAATGAATGAAAACGAGGTGAAGCTGCAGCTCGAAGGCCGAGTTCTGATGTTAAACGAGTGGAATCTGATTATTTGTGTGTGAAAATTAGAATTTGTGTCACAGAAGCAAAGAAGTGTTTAGGTTGGTTTGTTTCATTCATGTGCTTTAATTCTAATTTCCTGACTGAATATTTCCTCGTTTGTTTTTTCTGCAATTACGTGAAATTCTAGAAATATGTCAGGTTTTTTTTGTTGCTTTAATTTGGTGGTTTCCAGACGCTCCCAGACAGAGCTGCTGCTGTTGTCTGAACTTCGCTCCAAACCAACAGTTGCCTTCTTGTGTTTTGGGCGCCTGTCGGGTCTCCGGCCTCCATCCGGTTGCACCGACCTCCTCCTCTCCTCGCGGCCGCCTGCAGCCGGCCATCGGGCCTTTTTGTACCTGCTCTCTCGCCGTAGTAGCTCAGGGCCCTGCTTTGTATCTCGGAGCTCTTCGCAGTGCCACGGGGGCCCGGCGTGGCTCCGGCGCTTTGTTTGGTGGCTGCCGGCTGCTGGATGGCACATTGTGCTGACGGTCTTGATCCGGTGCCAAGCTGCCTTCTATCTCGTCTCACTGTGTCTGCCGGTGTCACAGCTTGTTTACACGCCGCCGGAAAAAACTGCACGAATGAAGGCGCTCGGAAAAGTAGTTTGTCTGATGCTGCTGGAGTTTGAGGGGTTGCATTGTGGAGACAGAGGGGGAAACTGGGGCAGGAAAGGCTCGGACAGATCTGCAGAAGCAGCTTCGGCCCGGCGAGACCAAGCAGAGGCTGAATCGCTGGTTTGTGGAGAGGCTGAGTGGGAGGGAGGAGGGTGAGGAGGAGGGCCGAGGCCTGAGCTCCGGGTAGCGGCTGTCGGCTCGCTAACTTAAGCTCCAGCGGCTTAATGAGGCAGCAGAAAGCTCGGCTAAAAACAAAAGGCCTCATTTAAAGGCGGCCCGGCCAGCCGGCTATTGTTATGCTAACGCAGCATTTGAATATTCAGTAAGTTTTAATTAGGAGAGTCCCGAAGAAGCCGGCTGCCAAAAAAATCCTGCAGTCCGCTCTCACACTTTAAACCCACGGTTCTGTTTGTCTGCAGTTTGTTTAGCGTTCGCCGCTTTTCGACGGAACAAACGGCAGCGGAGGAATTAAATTTAGGGCGTTTTTGTGAACCGGATCCAGTCGGAAGGAGAAAAATAATGTTTCTCATGCGATTCTTTTAAAGTAAAATGTTTTTTAAGGAGATTTTCTTTTAGTTTTTGCATAAATGTGCACATTTATAATTCTACGGGTGTTAAATTTTAATTTGAAATTCAAGTTATTTCTCTGTGGAGGAGTCGAGGTCAAAGGCCAACACCGAATTCTCATTTAAATGTCTCGTTCTTTTTAAATATTTCAACTGAATTAATTACAAAACATGATTCACTGTTTCTCACGTCACAAATAAAATATTTTAAATTAGTTTAATGAATCAGCTTCGACATTTTAGGAAAATAAAAGCATTAAATTACACACAGAAGATTTCGCAGATCGACATGTGTTTTTTTTTTTTCCTTTTACATACATGCAATAAAATGAAAGTGTGTGTGTTTGTGCGTTCACAGTAAAAAAAAGCAGTTGTGGTGTGCGATTGTGAAGCCGGCGTGTGTGTGTGTGTGTGTGTGTGTGTGTGTTTGTGTGTGTGTGTGTGTGTGTGTGTGTGTGTGTGTGCGCGCGTGTGTGTGTGTGCGTGTGTGTGTGGACATCCTGTGTGCTCAGTAGGCTGGAATTAGAGCACAGCGTGTTATGCAATTATAACTTTATAAATAGACGCATTGTGTGTGTGTTGTGTTGTATGGTATGTGTGTGTGTGTGTGTGTGTGTGTGTGTGTGTGTGCAGGCCTCCATCTGCTTGACTTATTCTGTTTGAACAACTCGAAAAAAGAGATTACTTTATTGTGTATTTTTTGCGTACACGTGTGCCTCGACGGTTTTGTGTGTGTGTTTATGTATTGAAATATATATATGAGTGTGTGTGTCCTTGTGTGTCAGTGTGTGTGTGTTCGAGTTTTTCAGAAATGCTGAAAAAAACAAAACATCTGTCCGTCTTTGAAGAGTGTGTGTTTGTAGTTTTTTACAGTCTGTTGCTTTCGGTTGAGTCGTTTTTTTCCCAAATTAAAATTAAATCAGTCAAGAAATATTATTAATATATATAAACATGTGTTTGTGTTGTGTGTTTTTGTAACTTATCACACAGACACACACACACAACCTTACTTTTATATAAGATGCTTAAAAATGTTTAAAAAAAATTGCAAGTGTGTGTGTGTGTGTTTGCAGGGTCACTCTGGTTTTCTTCAGTCGCTTTAAAGTCTGTTTCGTGTGTCTGTGTGTGTGTGTGTGTGTTTCGTGTGTGTGAGTGTGAGTGTGAGTGTGTGTGAGTGTGAGTGTGTGCGTGCGTGTCGTCCGGCCGGGTTAAAGCCTCACACACACACCGTTCGGGCTTAGACTTAATCCTTCTGCATCAGATTATCTGACACTGATGCTGCTGCTGATACACAAACCGCTGCTTTTACACGCACACACACACACACACACACACACACAGCTGCTGTTTTTACATAATAAACTGTATTTTTTAAATAAATTAAACACACACACCTGCCGTGATGCGTTCACTGACCACCTTTCTTCCTGTGTTTTGCTCTTGAACGCACCTCTGCTTCCTTATATTTCCATTTTAATCACATAAACAGTGAGTTCTTATTATATAGCTGCAGAATTCAGTCATTTTGTTCATTTTCAAGCAAAAACATCTATTTTCTTTCTCTTTTTGATCTAATCTATTAAAGAAACTACTAAAGAAGGCATGAAATTTGATTTTAATCTCAATCATGCTTTTATTTTCTCAACATAATTCGACATAAACAGGAAAAATATTCACATAATGTTGAAAATAAGCCTCATTTTGCACATTTTGAACAGAAACAAACGTCTATTCCTACCTGACACCTTCACTTTCTTTGTGTTTGGATGTGTAGGTGCTGCTTTGACACACACAGACATACACTAATTGCTGTTTTTACACAATAAACTACATATTTCTTAAATTAAAGTGATGCGTTCACTGACCACCTTTCGTCCTGCTCTTGAACGCACCTCTGCTTCTTTGTAATTCCATTTTAATCACATATGCAGTGAAGTTCTTATTGAATAGCTGCAGAATTCAGTCATTTTGGTTAATTTTTAAGCAAAAACATCTATTTTCTTATTAAAGAAAGCTTTAAATGTGATTTTAATCTCTAGCAGGCTTTTATTTTCTAGCCATCATTTGAAATAAACAGGAAAAATATTCACATAATGGGAAAAAATAAGCTTCATTTTGCATGTTTTGAACAGAAATAGACGTTTATTCCTACCTGACACCTTCACTGTCTTTGCGTTTGGATGTGCAGCGTTTCCTTAATTGCAGTTTTCACATCTTCTTCATGACTTCTTGCATATTTCTGCTCTTCATTAGTAACATAGGTGCTGCTGATACACAGTAAACTATATATTTTTTAATTAAACACAAGAAAAACACACACCTGTCGTGGTGCGTTCACTGACCACCTTTCTTCCTGCTCTTGAACGCACCTCTGCTTCTTAATAATTCCATGTTAATCACATATGCAGTGAATTTTTATTGAATAGTTGCAGAATTCTGTCATTTTGATTCATTTTTAAGCAAAAACTTCTATTTTCTCATTAAAGAAAGCATGAAATATGATTTTAATCTCTAGCAGGCTTTTATTTTCTTGACATAAACAGGAAAAGCAAGCTTTATTTTGTACGTTTTGAACAGAAACAGACGTCTACACCTACGTGACACCTTCACTGTCTTTGCGTTTGGACGTGCTGCGTGTTCGTCTCTCCTCCTCGACTTCCTGCATATTCCTGCTCCTCATTACTAATGCAGGGAGGAGGCTAATTAGCAGGTCATTAGTGATGTCATACTTGTCACATGTCTGAAATATAAACGTCAGGCCGGTTGCTGATGGAGGGCCGTTTAATTTTGCATAAAGGTGCATTCTTGTGCTCCACTTTTGGTGTTTCTGCAACATATAAACACTTTGAACGTTGCTTGGTGCGTTCCGGTTCGTTTGCTGCCAGTTTCTGCGGGTTATTAAGCCCCGATGTTAAATTCTAAGTCCATATTTACTCTTTTTTTTGTTTGTTTTTTCCCGTGTGTGGTTTTCGGGTCGGGGGGTTAATGCAGCCTCACTCTGTGGCTGTGGGATTTTAAATGGTGCGTGATGCTGTCGGGTTGCGGAGGTTAGAAAAAAAAGGGAAAATCACGCAGAGTCGAGTTTGTTTTATTGTCGTTATTATTGTGTTTACCTGCAGCGACGGGTTCTGCATGAAGTCGAGCTGCAGCAGCGTCGACATGTGGCGTTTTATGCTGGTTGTGCAGGTGTGGGTTTGATTTTTGACGTGCATTTATAAAGGAAATGCTCAGATTTAACTTCAAATATCGTAGTTCAACATGTTTCCTGCAGAAGGCCTCATTTTGCAGGTGTAATATCGATGTCACGTGCAGAAAATATAATATTTTGCAGTGAAAAATGCAAAATCTGCACCACAAAATGCACCTTTTATGATTTAATTTCTCAAATGCACTGGTTTTTCGAGCTGCAGCAGCAACAATGTGGCGTTTTGTGCTGTTTGTGCAGGTGTGGGTTTGATTTTTGACATTTTGAAGGCGTAGCAGATGTGTATTTATGAAGAAAATGCTCAGATTGAACTTAAAATATCATAGTTCAACATATTTCCTGTAGAAGGCCTTGATTTGCAGGTGCAACGTACAGAAAATGTATTATTTTTGCAGTGAAAAATGCAAAATCTGCACCATAAAATGCACCTTTTCCTATTTAATCTCTCAAATGCACTGATTTTTCAGCCATGTTCGACTAAATAAGGATATTTTAATGCTTGATTTTGCATTTTTACCAAACATCCAGACGTAACTTTTGAATAATCTGCTCCAGAGTCGCTGCTCATCCGATCCATATCTCTGTATTTACAGTACGGCCTCCATGTATTTATATCTAGTCATTTATGAAGCATTACACACGGCGTTCGGACCAGAGATAATGTGCAGCTGATGTTTAAACAAACACGGGCTCTGCAGCGTCTCATCGACGGCCACTCCGGTCAGCTTTTGCTCGTCTTTTATAAACCCTTGACTTTAACGTTGGAAGGTCGCAGCTGCCAAAATAAGGCGCGTCCACGTCCACACACACCCCGAGTCGTCTATGTGTGTGTGTGTTCCCACGTGGGGAAGGTTGGACCGGAGCGCCGAGCAGAAACCCCGCGGCATTCTTCGGATAGCTGGGAATTTCCACCCCGACCTGTCCGTGGGAAGAACAGCTCCGAGTCTCAGGTCTGATTCAGGTTCTGCCAGAACGTGACGGTGGCAGCTTTGGATCCGGTTAGCGGCCTTTTAGCTGCACCGACAAACGCTCCGGCAGCCATGTTTGGAGTTTAGAGGCCTGTGCTGCAGCAGTTGTGATGATTTCTGTCCGTTTCTGATCAGGAGCTGATAAATCGATTCATCGTCAGCACTTCTGATCATCATAAAACACCGATTCTTCTCATCGTGATGCTAGTAAAGCTAACGTTAGCATCAGAGATTCACTTGATGCTGGATTTGTTGGATAAACTCAGCAGGTTGATTTGTGGTGCAGCCAGTTTTCAGGATGTGTGGCAGAATTTAGCCTCATGGGTGCAAATAAAGCAAATAAATGACAATAAAATATTGATTATTGTCTCTTTTCATACGAATAAACCTTCGTACGTGAACTTTTTATCAATACTTACTGGTAGATGATGTTTACTACAAACATTACCACAAAAAGGTTGTGTTATTTCTGACTGATGTTCTATTATAGCGTCATTTTATGGAAATTTACTGTAAATAAATCAAAAATGCAGCTTTAATCCTTGGGCATTTTTTTTGGATTTAGACTTTTCCTCCAGATAAAAACACAAGGCCACAACTTTTATCTGTGTGAATAAGAGACATTTTCGAGAATCTGCTGACTTTATCAAATGCTGTGTTAGGACTCCTTCAGTTTAAACCATTAAATTATGCTTTTAACCCTAAAAAATGTAGTGTAAATTGCGTTTTTAGGTCCGGTTTTCCTTTAAAGGTGCACAAAACCCCAATAAACCTCAACAATAAGGTGTTTCAACCTGAGAGGCAACACTGAGGACAAAGAAAGTACAAATCTCAGGTAGTTGTAGTACTTTGACTCTTCTACTCCACTACATTTCTGTGTACTTTTTTTACACCACTACATTTACTCAACTACTTTCACTTGTAGTTCCTTTGCAAATTAGCATGTTTGCATACAAATAAACATAAAATTATAATACTTTGTTGGCGATTAAACCACCCAACTGGTATTTTTCATGTAAAAACGGCAATGTTTTGTAATTTCAGCATCTAAATGTGCAAATTTGCTGCTTTTTCTTTAAATTATTGACATTTTTTAAAAGTTTGATGCTTCATAAACATGGTGTACGTACGTTCTACACACCACATTATCGGTGTTACAGGCAGGAGATTAATCCATAATGAAAATACTCAGTAGACCTGCATGAAACAGTGAAATCTCTGCTCTGCATCGAACCTTTGTAATAGAAAAACTGCATATTTTGTGGCTTATATTGAAGCTGCACCTGTTTACATAAATAACGCTTTTAATACAGTAATTTCACTTGTAATGGAGTATGTTTACAGTCTTTCTGCTTGGTCTGAATGAATATAAATACTGCAACATCAGTACTTTTCAGGAAAGCTGTATTAAATCCACAGTTTGTCTATTATATCTGATAAAAGTCGTACATTTGTGAACATTTCGTCTCGTGTTTGTGGCTTCTCTGGCTTCTCTCGGCTTCTTAAAACCCAACAGAAAGCCCAGCTGGGTTCTTTCTCTTTTTTTACGTCCTCCTCTGCTGTAAAACCGAGGCTCTCGTTTCTCACTTCTCCGCTTGTGTTTGTCCATCGTGACACGGCTCTGCAGCCATCAGGGGGATTCGGTTTCTTCTGCCGTCGCTCAGACCTTCGCTTCCCGTGAGCTGCCGATTCTCAACGGCTGATTTGCTGCTTCTTTTTTTTTTTTTTATTCCGTGTGCGTAATAAAGCCTGTTCTCACATGCACTAAGCACAGCAGAAACGCAGGCTTAAGTAAGTTAACATTTTCTGGCTTGAGAATAAAGCGAATCTGTGCGAGACACCACTTTAAACCTCAGCGTAGAGCCGCTCTGCACACACACACTCGCATAAAACCCACCCAGTGTTCATTATCAAAGTGGAAAATGGGGCTGTTGTCGTTTTGTCGAGCATGTGTGTGCGTCTGTACATGTGTGTGTGTGTGTTTTAGTGGGTCAGTCATGCTGTGGTGAGCTGTTAAGGAGGCTGCATGGACTCGCTGATAAACACCGGACAGCTGTCACACTTTAAACAACAAGACAACAAAAAACTGCAACACAATGCGGCGGTTAGCGCTTTAGCTCAGGCGGCTAACACACACATCCTGAGAGGGGTTTGGGTTTGTGTAAAAGGTGGACGGGTGCTTGTGTGTGTTTTTGGCAGCTCTCAGGTGTCCGTCGTCGTTGGATTTACAGTTTCATTAGAGGAGCTCAGAGAGGGTTCGGTTTTATTTGTTTATTTTCCATTGTTTGCTGGATTTTGTTGACACCGGAACGCTGTAAACGCACAACCCAGTCTTCATAAAATTAGGTTCCGATGCAACTAAACTGCATTATCAATTTGGTTTTTAGAGGAACATGATTTTGTCTTGAAATAATATGTGAGCTGTGACGTGGCAGTTTGAAAAAGCCACAAAGTCCACCTGGTGGCATAAACCAGCCTTCATCAGCCTCAGAATTAAGATTATTTACTTTCGGTTTTTATTCGCTTTCTGGTTCGGTTTAGGCACCAAAACGTCCTGGTTAGATTTAGGAAAATATCACTCTTACATGTTAGAAGCTTGGTTAAGTTTAGGTACCAAAATTACTTGGTTAGACCTTGGCAAAGTGTCCTGGTTTGGGTTAAAATACGAGTCTTTTACTACATGTTTGAAGCCATTTTCTTGGTTGCCATGATGACAAGTCCCGCCTCATCTTATGTATGATCGATTGGCTGAAAAGGAGCGACAGTGGTGTAGTAAAATTGATTAGAAATGTAGTTGTTATACATTATAAACAAATGTAATATGTGAGAAAATACGTCACCCTCAAAATGTAATTGAGCATTCCCAACCTCGCCCCAACCGGTCGAGTCAGATGGCTGCCTTCCCTGAGCCTGGTTCTGCCGGAGTTTTTTTTGTTGTTGTTGTTGTTCCTTCCCACTTTTGCCAAGTTTTTGCTCAAAGGGACTCAAAGAAAATTTGGTTTTGTTGAGATTTCTCTCCGTAAATTTTGTAAGGTAGTCCCCTAGATGGGTGCTATATTAATCAAATAATATTGAATTGAGAATGCAGTTTGGGTGTATAGGAACGTAATTTTGTGGAAACGGAGTGTAAATGCAGAATAGCTTGTGAAGAACAACCATTGTTGTATATTATTGCTGTTGCAGGTTGCAAGTTACCAGGGTTTATACACATACACGTCATATACATTTATAATACCTGCCATTTTGAAAAGAAAGGCCCCTATTTAGTTGCAGGAAGTTACCAGGATTCTGAAAAGTATGCTAGACAATCAAAATAAAATACCATGACTAAACTAAATGTCAAAACAAAATGCACTTTTATTAAATATACACTATATATATTTAGACCAGGACATATTTAAACAGCAGTAG
>OMNN01042572.1:0-12919 GCA_900302755.1 Chromis chromis
TATATTTTTTTAGATAATATGATTAAAATAATAAATGAGAATCCTGTAATTAACAATAATAATAATAATAATAATAATAATAATGAAATTGTAGATTTAATATTGTAAAGATCTATAACATAATAATGATAATTAAAAAAGAAAGAAAGTTGCATTTGTTTTTTCAGTTTTTTCAATCCGCCAACCAATCCGTAATGCCATTGGCTAAAGCGGTCCGGTTCTTACAAATGATTGGCTGCAGATCATGCCTGTCATTCCTCTAATCACGCCCCCTTTGCCAGCGACTTCCGCTTCTGTGTACAAGCCAAGCTACACACTACTAAATTCCTGCTCATCTCTCTGGACTTGCCAAAACATTCACCCTGAACACACCGCCGAGGTAAGACGACAGGAATTTTAGTGACATTTTCTATTGTCTTCAGCTTTTGTTTTCAACGCCACAAGTCTCGCCTTTTCCCTTTTATGTACAAAAAAGGAGGCTAACTATGCTAGTTAGCCTCCTTTTTTTTCTTTAGCCCTCCCGCTAACGTTAATGCTAGCTGTCAAAAAGCTCACAGACCTGCTGTCAGAGTTGCGACTCTCAGCTTGAGGTGTGTTGTTAAGGACAAACCCATGTACTTATTTAAAATGCTTGTTCTCGTTTAAAATTGTTTTGTTGTTTTTAATTTGTCAAGCTAAATCATTTGCTAGACTATGTGCGCTATTGTAGCAAGCAAACAGTTGACGGTAGCATGTTTGGGATGGGTTCTCCGAGCTGGTAAGTTCATGTCAGTGAAGGTTTAATTGAGAATTTATTGCTTCACAGTCGAGTGATTTGTTAATTTTTAACTAGTCATCTGGGTCTTTGTAATGTGTTGCTAGTGCAAGCAGAACCTGACAGCCAGTCATAATCTCTGTCCAAGGTGAAATGTGAGGGGAAAGCCAAAAGAAACGCAAAGAGATGAGATGCAAATTGAAAGGAGACCTCAGGGAGGAACACCGAGTTCACCTAAAGCAGCAGCATCTATCTGAGGCATCGTGCAGGTGAACATTATCACGTTTTAACTGGCCCAGTAAACAGTGGGAATGTCCCCCTGCCTGTTTGACTTCTCTCTGCCTCCATCAGCATCTACATCTGACTCACCGGGAGACTAAACAAAGCTCTGTCTTTTAAGGCTGGTGTACTGGAGGTCATTGACACCAGGGTTCACAGTAGTGTGTTTATCTGCTCTCCATGATACACTCATCCCTCAGAGGCAGTGTTAGTTCTGCTGTATACTGGCGTGTCAAATGTTTTGACTTTTACTGGACAAAAATACAGGCAGCTTTTGTGTAAATATAAGGAACTGATACTGAGGTATTGAGACACTTCTGTTTAACGTTATTGTGACTTTTGATGATAATCTTTTGTAGATAAATTTGTATTCATTAATTTATTATTAAATGTAATTAAATTTAAAGTTGATCTGTAAACTTATACTATTAATTAAAATACAGTCTCAGTTGTTCGGTTACAAAACAATCTCTTGTTTTTGTAGTTATGTTGAAATATAAGGCTTTAATATTTAGTGTATTTAATTGAAAAAAACATGGGAAAAAAGGTTATTTCAGACTCGAATTTCAGATTGTATACATTGAATTTCACCATAAATCTATAGGACACTGTGTAGTAGTTGAATAATATATAGTTTGATTATAACTGTTAGTGTATAAAGTGTAGCTTGACATCTTTAGGCATCCACCGGGCTCTGAAGCCAGACACCGACTGGTTTTATTGTTACATTACATGCTCTCTCTGGAATTCCGGTTGTTGTCATTTTGTTATGCGTCTTCCTCCCTAAGGTGCCCTAATTACCCCCATAGTTAGTCGCCATGGCGATGGTCTCATTTGAAAAGCTAGCATCACTCTGTACTAGTTAACTGCCTCTCTCCCCCCAGAATGGCAGCACAGAGGCGATTATGCACAGAGAGATTGTGTCCGTCGACTCGGTGTTTGCCTTGTTAAGTGGTTTTCCTCCAAAGACCTTCGGGGATATTTCGCTTGTGCAATATGTATTTTTGAGTTCTGTGGTTTTAGATTTAAGGGAACAGGAAGAAGATGGTGCAAGGCGTGTACTGAAAGCCAGGTTTCAACACTGTTCGAGGGGAATGTTGCAGCAGTGGCAGGACAAATACACGCAAAACCAGCAGTCACATGAATTACTTCGTCACACTAGGTAATGGATGTATCCGGATCTGAAATTTACTGGTTGGTTTAGGCGTAAGCAGTAGTTTTAATTTAACTGTGTTTTGTTCCTTTTTCCTAATTTCTGTTTTGCCTGCTACTGTGGGAAGCATTTAATTAGAAAGACACTACAGGTTTGCTGTTGATGCTTGCAAATGCACATAATGGTCTTTTTTTTTAGTGCCTCTTATGTCTGCAGTGTGTTGCCACATGGGAGATGAGGCAAAGTTTGAGCTAATGCTAGTCCAGGCAACCATCCAGGCAACAGAGATACAATACTGTATGTATATTTTATGAAAGAGCAAAGCAGCCAATCAGGAGCCTCTGTTCTACACATCCATCGTATTGTTTTGCTCCTCTGTGACTGACTCATGGTCATAGGAAGCACTATTATGAGAGCATGGACGCTGCAGATGCACCATTATATCAGCATACTGTCACTACTGGCCACTATTGTGATAATAAGTAATTAAATATTAATTATAATTAATTTTTGAAGGGATTTGTCAGTTTGCCAGGGCAGACCTGTATTATTATCCTTATTTCAACGTGTACTTTAATGTGGATCTGAAATTATCCTCAGCAAAGGAGGACTGTGTTAACTTAAAGGCTCAACTGATTGATCTGGAGTTTGATGTGAATGTTGGACCCCAGTTTGTTTGGTTTTTGTACATGAAGTTACTCAAAACATTCATAGTTGTTGTTCCTGTCTTCACCTGTCCCCCACAAAAGGCAGATTTGTTATGATAAGTCTATATACGGGTTGTGTGTAAGCTGTGTAGTTGTGCCACAGTTGCTGCTGAAGATTTATGAGTTTTGTTCCCTAACTACATTATTTAGGCTCCGAGGGAATCATGTGAGGACTGCAAGGCTTGTTTTCTCTTTCATGTTTCCTGTCCTTGTTTACTGATAATGAAGACAACACTATCATAAACAACAGTCAGTCGGTTTGGTAGTATCTGTCTTTTAGTATCACCGGACAAGTATTTTGGCTGGCAAAACTGCACACACTGCACACTAAACGAAGGTTAACACAATTTGTTATTGGAGGCAATAGGGCTGCACAATATTGGAAAAAACTGCCGTATGATATTTTGTTTTTCCGAGATAATAACAATGCAGAAATTTTCATCAGATGACTTGAGTAAGTCTATTTGGAAAGAATGAATCATCCTATAATAAGGGAGTAGGGAGAGCAACTGTATAGGAAATAAAATAATCATAATAGTTGATAATATAATAGTTGATAATAGTTTTATTGCTTTTGATGTAATTTAGATCTTAGAGCTTTGTGGTGCTGATTTAAACAAATTAGTTGTGTTGCCTTGTGTTGTTGCAACAACTGCAAGACAGAGTAGCTGTTGTTGGTTCTTTATGTAGCTGAAAGGTTTCAATATTACTAAGTGTGCAAAATGATAATGACGCTTGCTGTGATCAGTATTAGGATCATCATTAGCCTGTTTTTCACAATTATTCACTGAATTTAAGGAAAACAAATGCATTGCACTTTCAATTCAATTCAATTTTATTTCTATAGCGCATATTTACAACACGTCATCACATAGCGCTTATCATCATAAGGAAGAATAATACAGGAAACAGAAAACCCAACAATCCAAAATCGCTTTTGGATTCCCTATAAGCAAGCAGTCCGCAACGGTGGGAAGGAACCAAAAACCCCCTAGGATGGGGAGGGGGGAAAAAAAACTCCGACAGAACCAGGCTCAGGGAAGGCGGCCATCTGCCTTGACCGGTTGGGCTGGGAATGAAGATGATGGGGGAGGGGATAGCAATGGAGGTTGGGGTGGGGATGGCAGGACAGCAGGTGGTGAGGCCAGAGGCTGCAGATCAGAGACGTGGAGCTCCAGATCCAGAGACATGACATTGTTGAGTTCAGTAGGCATGAACGTCAGACTGTTTTGGAAGTTTACAAGCATCTCCAGTACATTAAAGCGGTATTTATATTCTATCTGAACTGCTTGTCAGATGGTTGGATATCCTCAGAAACCCACCTCCAAAACACATTTCATTAAACTATCCAGCTATCCCACGTGCAGTTCACAGAGAGTGTAAATTCTGTATTAATGTCTTTAAAAGACCTACGGACATCTTTGTTTGAGTGAACAGCCTCAAGAGAAAAACAGGTCATTTTACCAATGGTACATTTTCTCTGGTGAGGATGCTCTAATTAACCCATTTAATGTTAACAGCATCATGAAAAATATGCAACGGCCAAAAGAGGCAGAATCATCAAAAGAGTCTCAACATTTCAATTCACAGTCTCTTGACATCCCTGCAGCTGCAATCAGACGAAGCATCAGTAACTCCAGGCTTGTATTCCAGCATGTCCCTAGATGTTGCTTCTTCTCTTTCCCGCCACGTTGTCTAGGTCTAGAACCATAATCCTTGTGTAAATCTAGAGAATGCATTTATTTCACACAAAGGAGGACCAAGAGGATCAAGATAAGACTGAAACCAGGACAGCCCAGTTAGCACAAATCCCCTATTAGCAACTGGACACCCCCCACCCCAACATGGCACGCAAAGGTCTGTCGCATTATAGCGGTCGATCTTGTTTCTATCTGGACAGCACTGCTTCAACGAAAATGAATACCTCCTGGTTGGATGATGACATTACCAGTGTGATCCTTTCTTCCCTCTGTGTACTCCGTTCTATCTTTTAGACGCAAGTTTTAATTTCAGTTGGTTAAAAGATTGATGAGCAGACTTTCCTGTCTTCTTCCTGCAGACATCTTACGCAGAAGCCAGAACTTTCAAAGCCAGCCAGGGGCCCCCATGCTGACGAACTTAATCGTCCACCTTTGCTGAGACCTCTACCATATGGCAGGTCCGAGATAAATCAGAACAGAAAACTATTACTTGGCAAGCATTCAGCGGCGGTTATCTGTATACTCCGTCTGAGGAGAAAATGCAATTTGTTCTGGCACAAAGGAAAGGCAAGTGTTATCAGTCTGTGCAACGTGCTGCAGGGTTTTTATAAGGCAGAACAGCACAGAAGTGCAGTGGATGCTTTTTAAAAGAAGGCAAAGAAAGATGCACTAACTATCAGCAGATAATGGCAGCAGCGTGAACAGACAACACAGCATCCGTCTGATAAGTCGACAACAAACAAACTGAATAATGAAGCAGCGTGCCCCACTTGGTGTGTAAAAGCTGTAAATATTCAATGACTACAACTACAACTCAAGTCCCAGGACTGTATGTTAAACAGGTCTGATAGGATGCTCACGCTTTCTTTTCATTTCTGAAGTATTTATCAAGCTTGCCTAGTTTTGTAGGTCACCCATGACAAAAACTCAGCTTGCCTTCTTTGGTACAGAATCCAAATGTGGGTCGCAAGTATAAGGACTGAATGAGGGGTTATTGTCTGGGGCTCTTTTCACCTTGAGATACTGTGTACACTGTAACGGGGGGGAAATGAGCGGGAAATGGGCCTCAGCCACGGACACTCACTGCC
Organism: Chromis chromis; assembly: GCA_900302755.1. NCBI lineage: Eukaryota > Metazoa > Chordata > Actinopteri > Pomacentridae > Chromis > Chromis chromis. The sequence continues at coordinate 5,682 of OMNN01042572.1, forward strand.
ACATCGGGAATCAGGAAGTAAACTTTTTTCTCTAATCCTACTATCTTTAAAGGGCAGTCTCTCATCCCAAAGAGCCACAAATCCACCATCTGCTGATAAACATGTTGATCACAATCAACTTGCCTTCAAGGTGGAAGAAATCTCCCATACACCGCATGTCCTGCAGGTGAGTATTGATTGGAATCCTGTATCTCCACCAAGGTCATAGCCACAGAGATTGCAAGTTGCTGAGGACAGCACTCTGGCTGTGAGTTATAATCATCAAACGCAGAAATGAATTTCCAGGAAGAGGCATAGCTTGAGTCGACTGCTCGATGCGCGATCGATGATACGGTTGTTGCTGCTGCTCCGGAAAGGGTTTTTTTGAATTTTATCACCTCACGCTCTGGAAGACACACGCCGTCTTTCTCTGTCTGCCTTTTTATGACCGACACGGCCAGTGCTGTTGTGCTGAACTACACAAAACCCCCAACGGCAGAATAAAGAAGAAAACTGCTCACTTAATGGCCAAGGAGATGCAACGTTAGAAGACGAGACCAAGGAGCAATCAGTCTCAGCTCATTTCATTATATGTGTGCATGTAGTTTGTGTGTGGGAGGAGGTGGCTGAGCAGGTAAGACCAGGCTGAGGGGAGGATTTGGTTCATATGTGGCGGTGGTGTGTTCAGGCCGTGACCTGAGGACACAGCTAATTGACTAAAGACAAGGCCTCCTCAGTGTCCTCCTTTGGAAAGCCTTCCAGCTTCTGCTTTGTCTGACAGATAAATATTTCAGAGGCACGTTAGGTTCAGAAGGTCAGCACAAGCTTCACAAACCAACATGGATGGCTATTACAAATCTGAGCTTTTAGTTCTGGTGTTTCTGAAGGTATGGTACCAACTTACTAACTTCACAAATCATTTGATTGACAGTACAACAGTGTAGATATGTCTTTTGAGCTGCACTGTTTGATATTTACATTATATCTATAATATTTTCTTCAGGAGTTGGTGGAGACAAAGCAAGACTTAAAAAGAGACTGAATGTTGGATTTACATTTGCTTGATGCCCCAAAACACAACCCCAGTTGAATGCCAGAGTCACTGTCTGAGTCTATTAGGTGTCTTTGCTTAAATCTTTCCATGACAGTAAACTGAATATCTCAGGGACCAAACAAAGAATTTCATCATGTGTCAAATTGTGCTAATATTCAAAATGTTTGGATATGTAATACATTCATTTTTTGCTAATTGAAGATGTTAAACATGTTGTGCACCACCATTTGATGAAGTGCTGTGTATGCTTTAAAGTCTCATTTTCTGAAAACAAGTGGGGGAAGGGGTCCAATCACAACGAAATAAACTGGAACTGAAATAGTCTAGCGAGCTTTTTTCCACTCGTTCGAAGAAAATGACTTGAAAAATTTATTTTACAGTGTAATAACTCGAAATACTGAAAATGACTTTTCATACTTTACCCCCTTGAGATGCTCCTGTAAAATGAGATGATATTGACTTGTGGTCCTGATGATAGTTTAAGACAGCCGCACTGCAAAGTCAACACATTCAACCCTTACCCAGTTCTTTCCCTTTGAAGAAAAAAAAATCTTCTCTCCTTCTCACAGCAACAATCTGAGTGAAGGCACTGAAGTAAAATCAATGAAGCATATCAATATTTTCATTACAACTCTCTCTCTGCTATCATTATTTCCCATATGGTAAAGAAAATAATAATTTGACTTGCTAAACAGGAATGAAAATGGGGAATACGCCGTTTTTTTTTTTGATGGATGAAAAGAAGACTGGTTTCATCAAACTGAGGCTGCGCTCATTGGCTCTCCGCTGTGACCCCATTGGATCTGATGACACAGATAGCGGGGGAGTGGTGGGGGTTAGTGTGTTCATGGCTGATAAGGTGGACGGGGGAGGCTGGATCTGAGATACCGGCAGAAACACTTATCTGGATACTCGGGGAGAGTGCTCTGCCAACGCTGAGCCCTATCGCGCTCACAAGAACCGCAGAGTGATTTGGAACCGGAGTTGACATGTCTGACTGATGCCATCCAAAGAACTCTATTTCTTCAAACCAAAACCAATTTTCGACTTTGACACAAAGATATGGAGAAAACGAATGTTGACGAGCCACACTGCTCATTGGGTCAATTGTACGGCAGACAGTCAAATCTCAATGCATTTTTTTACTCCATTGTGACTCATGGCTTGCTGTGAAGCCCATCAATATTCTTTATGACTCTTTCCCTGCGGGTCCAGATGGAGAGGTGGGATGCTAGTCATTGTTCATGAGCTTTTTAACATGCTGGGTGCTGGTGACCTACTGTTTATTAGCCCAACCCCTGCTTGGTGTGGAGGCTTGGCGGTCTCATGTGCAGCCTTGAGAGCACATCTCCCTGCTGTTTTCTCTCTTGTAATTGCGTAGCACTCTGTTCGAGCTACTTCGTTTCCTCAGCTTTCACGCCGCACTGCAATTACTATAAAAATCTGACGTGTACCTGGCTGCTGTCTGCGTCGTAATGCTACACAGAGGTATTGATGTCGACTTCTAGGACTCGTCTAAACTTACAATGTAAATAACACCTTCCGTCTCGGGTAATCAGCTGAAAGGTGAGAGCACAATCTCCTTGCAATCTCAAAGGAGCTTCGGATGGCTAATTTGATATGAATGTCACTTCTTGTGAGCTTTTCAACACGTTGTCGGGGGGGTCAGCAAGTGATTAGTGATCATTACTTTGGCACGTGTTGCACTACACAATTAAAGGGTATAAGATGTTTAAAGTGACAGGCATCAGCCTTGTTTTCACATGTCAAGTAGATTTGTGAGACAAACATGTATAGGGTTTTCATGTGTTCTAATCAAAGTTAATCTTATAACAGGGGGAATATATATTTTTGCTAGAGGGCCAGATCTAGCCTACAGGCCTCTATTTGTCTACCAGTGGCGTCATCGCTGCCAGACTCCAAATCACTACTGACAAAACTTGCTTAGCGACCCATATCTGTCCATGCACAAAAGGAAACCAATCTTAGTTTAGAAAACAGAAATTGTGACTTTCTATGTCAAATATCTTAGCTATTTGAGTTGTATAGTGGCTAGAAGGGTAAAATTAGACATCGCTGAGCAAACATGTGGAGGGGTTTTCATGGCCTTTCAAATTCTGCATGTTTTAGCACTTTACACTGGAGGTTTATTGGTTACTTCCATTCAAACAGGACGGAAAGGATTTTTTTTCTTCTCTCAACTAGAAATGGAAGCAAGCATGTTGGCTGTGATACCCGGACATCTGTTTGTCCTTGTCTGTGATGAAAGCCTGAAGCGTGTTGCGTGTCCAAATTGGGAGTGCCTTCCATTCAGACACTTGTATGAGCCTAATGACCTCGGTCCCCGGGGTCGGCTCTTCATTGGCTTCCCCGTTTTTTACCATTTTCCCCAATTTAAATTGTCTGCCCCTCTCAAAAGGGCCCCCATCTTGTTCCAAGAACATTATGGCTCATGCATTCCAATGTGCGAGGTCACTGGTGGAGGCAAAGTGTCAGAGCGAAGTGTCTACCACATGTGTTCGTCTATTGGCTGCCTCCAATGGAGGGCCAGGCAATACAAAGGCATCCCGGATCCCACAGCTCCAAGACTTCCACTCCTTTCCCATTGCCCATTAGCATTGGAGGAACATTAAAAACCATCTGGGATGGTTAAAACACTGGATTTCTTTGAGGGGGTTGGTGGTCTTTGTTCATTTGGTTATGACTAATCTGACTGGGCTTGAGTGGGAGACAGGAAAAGACTCTGATGACTTTTGTGAAGAACGGCTGTAAATTGCATGCCATAGAAATATTTATTTGAATTCAAATCAGTGAAAAAAGAAGGCACAGTATTCTTAAATCACATCATTCAGTCAAGTGTCTTGGAATGGATGTTTTCTTTGTTCATTGGATTGTTCAAAGGTGACTTAAAATCCAAAGCTCAGTATATTTCATGTATAAAAAGTGTTTACTTACACAACATGTGATATTCCAAAATCTAACTGATGCTCTTTTGTAATTAGTAGATAACCCTAAGTGAGTTTTTGACAAATGCAATGATACTCTTTCATAAAAGTGGACAACTAAGAGTCTACAGCCATGCTAGTAGCTCGCTGAGTCTGTTTTTTTCTTAATACATATATTGAACTTCTGCACCGTGACACTTGGGTGACATGGTAACATTAGTGTAACACAGTCATAGAAAGCATTTCACTGTTGTGTTGTACTGTGTATGGTTGTGTGTGTGACAAATACAATTTGAATTTATTTGACCTTCATTTCAACCTGACAGTGCTCAACAAAAAGTTAGGAGACCACCAAGTCATCCTCTGGGAACCATGAATCTCAGTGCAACAGTTGTAATATCTGCACTCAGTTTCCCAGGTTTACTGCAGTTGCTTATGGAGAACCATCTGGACCACAGGTGGTCATATGTACTGGACTGCTCAGTCCAGGTGAAATTATCCAAAGATGTGCCCAGAAATGAGGTCAAATGTGGCTAAACTTCACTGAACACCTCAGTTTGGAGAAACAACGCAACTTTTCACCAGTAATCGGCGACAATGTTGAAGAATGACCAAGAGAAGTGAAGAAGAGGCAGCAAAGAGAGTCTGGACCAGCCTGAATAAAGAATGATGTTCATTTAGTCGAACCAAAACATGCCTCCTGAGTCCTGTCCAGCGTGGCTCATTATGAATCCCATGATTATTGTTTGCTCCAGTCACCACTGGAGGAGCTAAGTGGGGTTAAAGACAGTCACCCTCTCATGGAGCTTTGTAGGGCATGGAGCGTTGGGAGCTAACAGCTGTCCAAACAAAGGCCTGTTTCCCACTCATCGTTATGCCGAGTGTCACTGTCAGTGGCTACTCTTATGCGTAGCCAAAGCAACATAAAACATTAATGCACCAAGCTCGCTCTGCTACCTACGATCAGATAGCATTCCTGTTAGTTAGACCTACTCAGTGTGTGAGCAGAAAAACCATGTTTGACATGTTCGTGGAGATAAATCTAAATGAAACATACACCTTCCAAAGATATTTCAGATGGATTTAGAAGCCTGCAGTGAACCTGAAGTTCCAGCTACTGAAGCACAGCCAGGCTCCTTCCCTGTGCCTGCATCTCCTCATCATACACAATTACCATCCAGCAGACGCTGCCCTGGTATCCTGTGGGTCTCCTCCATCGCAGCCCACCTCACTTCTCCACACACACACACCCACTTCTCTCTGTTCTCTGTGACTCACCCATTCTCCCCCACTCTGAGATGTACATAAGCTTTCCGATATCAGCCGCCATGAGGATATGATTTTCCTCAAACAGCTTCAGGGGTATACAGTGTAAATCTGTGAAACCTGCAATAAATCCTGCCTTAAACAACAGCGCCTCAAAGAATTTTCATCAGCTCTCTGCGGAGCATCCCACTGTGCTCCAGAAACAGTTTGGGATTTTTAAAACTTTTCAGTGGCACATACCCTTTGTGAATTCTGACAATACAAACAGCACATTTACATTCTCTTAATAAGGAGTCGTAGGACACACTCTTGTTAGTTCCACAGGTATTGGTGTGTAACTGATACGGTAAATGACTCAGTAATGTTACTCTTCTCTATTTGTGCCACTGTTACACTGTTCTGACATTCACACTGATCCCATAATTCATAGTTGTGACCACAGAGGCAATCGCTAGCTTTAAGTCTTATATTTCCTGAAGCAATTGGCCCCAAAACAGATACATATATATGCTGTCAACATCCATACCAATGAATACCAGTGCATTTACTAATCTATCACACATTTTCTCCCTCAGATTGTCTGCTTCTCTTTCTGCAGTCTCCCCCCCATGGGATGCAAATAACAAACAAATGAAGCTGACCCGGGGATAGGAGACTGTGGAGCACATGGAGACGAACAGTAAGCGACTGTTGTGTGTGTCAGTGATGCTGCCACTTTACAGCCGGCAGTGTGTATGCTGGAGATCTGGGAGAGGAACCAAGCAGCAGCATCTAATGCAGAGCAGCTGTCTGTCTCCTGGGTTACACAAGCCTACTGTCTGCTGGCAACCATAAAGTGTACAGCTGGACCTACTCCGGCGAGCAGTGCATACACACACATACACACACACATGTACACACACACAGCCCATCTCTGCTCTGCTGTGCTATCAAACCACAACTCAGCATCAGCCCTAATGCAAGCAGAATAATTCAGCAGATCATCACAGCCTTCCATCTCTGAAGACCACCACTCCCTTTACCTGCTCTCTGCTAATAAATAGTAAATAGCCAGCAAGAGAGGAAAACTTTTCACTGTAAAACATAATTGGCACCCAGGTGCACGCAGTAAAGAGCTAAATTAAACCAGTCTCTCATGTCCGGGCTCATAAAACACGAGGATGAATTACAGTAACTACTTTGATGAATCTCATTATTGCTAACATCACCCAGCTTCTTCACTGAAGGTGAAAATATAGCATTCAGATTGTTCACTTACAGCGCCATAAAGAATCATCACAGATAATAACTGACAGCAGTTTAAACCATTTCAATCATTTACCAGGCAAAAGCCTGAAACCCTGCTTTTTTTGTAGTTTTTCATGGAGGAACATTTCCAGGTTTCATGGCATTTTTTCACATTTTTCTAAAACCAAAAAATTATTAACCTTAAACTGGAAATAATTCCTGCAGCAAGTTTTAATATCAACTCACATAAAAATGAAGCTGAGCTGAGAGGATGTCATTGAAGTTATAAAGTTGCCAAGCTCTGCAATTCAGTTTTCCAAATGGTCTTAATGAGGTGAATCAATCAGCTCATTCATTCTGCTCCCAATCAAACATGCCGGCTCCATGCAGGTAAAGGAGGTGACTTACCTCGCACACAATGCTCACAGCCTCCACTGATGAGAAAAAATCTAAGCAGAAGCCGTGTTGAGAGAGTCTTATCAGCCAGCCCTGACAAATGTTCTCACCGGTCTGTATCTCTCAGAGTGCTGACAGCTCTGTCATCTTCCCTCTTCTCTCTGTTCTCTTTGAGTGTTTACTCGAGTCTACCTAGAGAGCCGGCTGATGTTGTGCAGCCAGTGAGGAGAGAGAGAGAGAGAGAGAGAGAGAGAGAGAGCGGGTGAGAGAGAGAGGGAGAGAGTGAGTGAAAGAGAGAATTCCCTTTCTCTTAAACAGTAGACCCTCTGCGGTCAGACTCCACTCCCACCTACTGCTCTCTTAAATGCACC
>OMNN01042575.1:0-11939 GCA_900302755.1 Chromis chromis
ACTGTAGTTTGCCTTTTGAGAATTTGCAACACCATTTGTTCAACACTGTGTGAAACTGGCCTGAATGAAAACCACTGATGTGACAGCATGTGTGTCTCGCTGCACTTTAAACGGTAACAAGATAAAAAAGAACAGACATGGCTTTTTAATTCTGTGGACCTTCATCCATCATTCTAACGTCAACGGCTTTGATAGAATAAAGGCTCAGTCTGTGCATGCGTCAGTCTCTCTGCGTTTAGAGAAAATAAATAAATATATAACAGAACCGCTTCCTGAACGTGGATCAGGTCTGTCAGTTGAATGAGCAGGTGTTGCAGCTTCAGTAATAAAAAAAGGCAGTTCGCTGCACTTTGATAAAATCCACACATAGGAAACTAATTAAATTAAATTATGTTCAGTGTGAATGTGAAGGCTTGAATTTGTAATTTGTAGACGTATACATGTATGAAAGGCTTTTATGCCTTTTATGAACACATCGAAAGCCTTTATTCTTAGATTCACTATAAATAGACAGACTGCATCAGGTTGTCCTCCAAAACTTCCCTATTCTTTGTTCATTTTACCCTCCACCTTTACAAGCCTTCCAGGGTTTGCTGCTGAGAAGCATCCACACACCATGATGCTGCCACCACCGTGCTTCACGTCATGATGCTGCCACCACCGTGCTTCACAGTGGGATGGTGTGTTTGTGATGATGTGCAGTGTTTGGTGTCGGCCAAACATAGCATCTCATCCAACGGCCAAGAAGTTAAATTTTGGTCTCATCAGACCAAAGTACCTTCTTCCAGTTGACTTCAGAGTCTCCCACATGTCTTCTGGTGAACTCTAGTCCAGATTTAATATGAGCTTATTTCAACAGAGTCTTTCTCTTTGTCTCACCTAAAGCTTTGCTTGGTGAAGAACAGCCAACAGTTGTTGCATGAACAGTCTCTTCTATCTCTGAAACTTGTAACTCCCTCAGAGGAGTCATAGGTGTCTTGGTGGCCTCCCTAACCCATCTTTTTCTGCTTGATCTCTACAGTTTTGAAGACTCAGTAATAAGAAAAGGCAGTTCTTTGCACTTTGATAAATTTCAAAACACGGCAAACAATAGTAAACTGACCAATTTAATTATGTTCAGTTTAAGCGTGACGGCTTGAGTTTGTAATGTGTAGATTTATACACGTATAAAAGGCTTTTCTGCCCCTTGAGAATGTTTTCTTTACCTTCAAACTTTGCACATGTCGAGAGCCTTTATTCTTAGATTCACTGTAAATATACAAACACTTTAACTTGCACTTTGACAAATGCAGCTTCCATTCTGTCTTGTCTCTACTACAGAGAGCTCACCTTCAGAAACCTGGCAGCTTCCCTCACATCACAGCTTTTACTTCTTCCCTGAACTGCCACAAAGAGCTTCTCCGCCCACACCAGAGCCTCCCTCTCACTTTATAGATGTATTTGAAGAGGCTGACAGCAGTGAGATCATTAGGAAGATGCACTTACAGGCTTCACCTCTGAAATTCTCAGGTTGAGACACTTTATCCTCTTTAATGTACTTATTTAAACAAAGAGGAGGATGTAATTATCCTTAAATGCACACTTTAGGTCTTTTGGGAGTTAAAACACTCTGTCTAATTCATTTATGTCATCTGATGAAGCACTCAGCTCCCCGGTATTTCTCAAACCATTTGTCTTTAACAATGTTCTAGTGTCAAAATGTCAAAAAAATACTGTTTTTGTGTTATGTTTGTCTCTCGAAGGTCTACAGTGTCAAAAGCAATCAGTGGTAGGTACTCTCTTAACAACAAGCTGCTGTTTTTTACAGAAATGATGGTCAGAACTTAGAAAATATGTTGCATTGTAGTTAATTCTGCTTGAAAGGGACGACAGGCCAAGTCAAATGTATTTATAAAGCACTTCTAAAGCAACAGGAGTTGAACCAAAGCTGCACAATTATAAAAAGCAACCCGTAAGATGACTAAAAGACAAATCTGAATAAAAGCACCATAAAATAATAAAAGACACAACACAATAAGGGATATGTTTAATGCCAAAGAGAAGAGGTGGGTCTTCAGTAGTGACTGAAAAGTCTGATCACTTTGCACATGAAATTGTAAACAACATATATAAAACTATAAACTATAAAATGTTTGTGTCTATATCTCAGAACATCCAGGAGTATCTGTTTGGTAAACCTCAATGCTCTAACTGGGGTATAAAATTTTAAGAGTTCTGATAAACAAGGTGGCAAAAACCAAAATAAACCCTTAAAAACAAACAATAGAATCTTAAAATCAGTCCTGAAACAGACGGGAAGCCAGGGGAGGAGGGACAGTACCAAGGTGACATGATCATGTGTTCTTCTTGTTAAAACGTCTTTATAAAAGTCTCAACTGAAAAAAAGCTGATTTGACCACTGAGCTGATCTGTCTGTAGAATTTGAAGGAACTGTCAAAAATCACAGCAAGGTTTTACACAAAAGATCGATTATACGAAACCAAAGGGCCAAGATTGTCGCCAGAGTCATTCAAAATGTCCGGTCTACCAAACATCTCAGTCCGATTTTTATTAAGATTGAGAAAGTTTTGAGTCTTGTCTTTTAGTCTGCAAAACAGTGAAAAGCAAAATTATGTTTCCTAAATATGGACTCCAATATTGGCCACATATACTGTATAATGAAAACAGGATGGGCCCCAAAATAGAGCCTTGAGGGACCCCACTCAAGCTATTTATGGACTTTACCGTTGATGCTAGCACATTGTTCGAGATGAGATATAATTATACTATAATCCATCAAAGGCAGCACCCTTTTTAAAAAGCACCAGGAAAAGCAGAATTTCATGAATCAATTGTTAAAAGAAGATCAATAAAAACTCGTAAAAGAGCTGTTTCTGATCTGTGCCGTTTAAAACCAGAATAATAACTACTTTCTCCAAAACTTCGGACATAAAAGGCAAATTAAAAATCCACTTGAGGGTTCATTTTTGTTTTGTTACAAAGTTGTACCAAAGCATATTTAATGGTAGCTGTGAAACAATAAGTACGTATAAATGCAAGAATACTTGACCCAACAATATCAAAAACTTCGAACACTGAAGATACGTCAACTAAACACAAAGATTCCCGGGAGCCTTTAATACGTTCATGTGCAGGGTGTTTTCTTTATTGCACATTGTGTATGACGGCATCCGTGTTTACTGCTGCTTGTTGCTTGTTATCATTCTGCTTTCAGAAACCTAGATATGCTACCTGGAGTAGCAGAATACTGTGTAAAAATGGGTTTTTAAAGAACAAATCAAGAGAAAGATGATGACAAACCTGGATATTATAGTGATGATGTAAACTTGGATGTGAATAAAGGTTTTCTATTATGAGGAAACTTGGATAGGAGTTAAACCTCACTGGTTACCGATTAAGAAGTCTGTATTATTGTTAAACTCTCATCCCTCTCTCTGTATTTTTGCAGTAATCCTCCCTCCCGTCTGGTCTGCTGCTTCAGTCAAAGGTCCGCCGGTACAACAATGGATCCCTGGTGTTTTATGGGAATGCTTAGGGCCGAGGCTCGCTGTAAATTTCGCCGCCGTGGAACTTTGGCTGGCAGAAACCCTGTCTCTGACACCCAGTTTAATGGTCCAGCGGGCGCATCAACCCCGCTGATCGATCTCAGTCCTTCTTTCTGCGCTCTTTCTCCATCCTTCTTTAACCTCTGTCATTCATAAGTCATACTGGACTTTATGTCTTAAAGGCACCGCGGTGAAATAACCAACTGACCTCTGCAAGTGCTGAGATTTCTCTTTTCTGCGGCTGAGTTTCTCAGTTTTTTTAACGTCTCTTTCTGCCCTCCACACCTCTGCTCTTTGCTCTCCTCCCAGTCATGAGCTCACCGTTAACCAGAAAAACAGGAACTAATCACTAAAATCACCCACTGAAGGCTAAAAAACTTGCATTTTCTTGGCACTCCCCTGCACACGGTTGCCAAACCCTCTACATCCTGCCTCCATCCGTCTTTTCCACCCCTCGGTCTTTTCCCCTCTTTCTCAGATTCTTTCCAACCCCTCCCTATCAGCTCGTTTCTGCCAGCGTCATTCTGTCTTTGTCCCCCTCCATTCCAGTAAAGGGGAACATTCCAGCCAAAGCAGAGGCGACAAAGGCCTTGTGTTGGAAAAGGCCACTTCAACAAGACCGAGCATTGTTCAAGTTTCCAGTAGCACTCGAGCCGGCTGAAATACAGACGCCAATAAAAAGCCAAGTGGGCAAAACAGGATTGTGATTGATGCATGATGGAGTGTCGTTGCAGAGGCCGCTCGGAAAAGATGCGGGCGTTTTGTTATGCCGTTGTTTTCTCACATTTCAGAGTTCACATGCCTTGTTTTAACCCTGAATGAATCCTGTTAAACTGCAGAAAAGGTGGTGTGAGTGAATGAGCCGTGAAACTGGGTCACAAATATTGAGGAGGGGAAGTTTTTAATTCAGTACAAATTAGATAAAATTAAGAAATTTCAAGTGTGTTTACCCTCCTAATGCACTCACAAGCCACTGCAGTCGATCATTTGCATTAACATCGGCAGCAGATGGACGATAATCACCTGCACACCAAGTGTCACGTCTGTAACGGTACAAATACCATCATATAAATATTTATGTTGCCTGTAGCCTCCCAGCAGGTGGATCTTACAGGAGAGGCTGCATGTACACAAACATGTGACTGAAATAACATAACAGGTTATTATTTCTATCATTTTTCAGCATGACGTGGACTATCTGAATATGAATGTTGCAGTGATTCACTAAAGCGTCAGAATTAAGGACTTTAAAGACGTCACAGTACATTTGATTGGGGTGGTCCAATCCGATCCCTGTAATTTTTTAACTGACTGGTATCGGCAGAAACCTGAGCCCGATCCTTAGTCTCTGCAGTATTAAACAGTGAGAGGCTCCACCTGGTGGAACAACGAGGTACTACAACTAATCTACAATACATTTTCTGACATGCAGGTAGAAAATACAGGTTTTCTTTTGATGCTTGCACAGTCATGGTACACTTTAGCCTCTCCACACTACATTTCAGACCTTACCACAGCAAAGTTCATGACCACCTGTGCTATATTAGGGAACAGCCACTGGGATATAGCAACACTGTCCTACTTGATCCTGGCTTGTCTTAACAACATGGTTTCTGCCTGAAGGTCATTAAACGTCACAGAAGTCTTTGTCATGGTGCCCCTTTACTAGCTAAACCCCACAATGCTCTCTGCTTGCCAACATGAACTGCTTGTAGTTTGAGTGACACCTCCTCTGATCTCTGCAGTATTAAACAGTAAGAGGCTCCACCTAGTGAAACAACCAGGTACTGCTGCTAATCTATAATACAGTTTTTAACTTTTTGTTTGGCACTTGTGGAGCCACAGTACACCCTATCCTCTCTACACTACATTTCCAACATCACTGGAGCTTTACAACATGATTCGTGACCACCTATGGAACATTAAGGAACAGCTTGGATGCAAAATAGCAAATCAGCTATCAAGCATTGGATTGATTTCATTAACTTACTGCACTTGAAATATGTGTAATCTAGGAAAAATAGTATCAGATTGGGACTGAAATGACTCAGATTGGATCAGAGAGAAAAAATAAGCTCTAACAGGACACCCCTACATTTGATATATTGGGTCGATTGCACTAAGAAGAAGTGCTACTGTTGAAAATCCAGGTTTAATGTGTGAGTTAGAGAGAGGCTGGGCTGATGCAGGGTGTGTGTGGGTGCTGTTTGTTTTGGGATTAATGATTATCCATATAAATTACAGACATCTGTTTGGAGGTGTCACTGTTTAAGTATGCAGCCTCATGCCTCTCCGGGACGTGTTTGTGGGAGAGTCGGGAGTCGGGGGAGGCCATAATGACCTCATTTCCAGCTGAAATATATGCAGGCCCAGCGCCACCACATAAACCTCCAAATAAACCTTATAAACTACGGCACACGGCCCGTTACCTTGAAAAACACACCGTAAACACCGTCCAAACACACACACATGGCATCTGCAGAGACACACCTGCAAATGCTGTAAATGGAAATATATTCCTGCATGAGAACAGTTGCAGGTTATTTATGAGCGATCGCACTCGGTCGCCGTCCTTCCAGCTCTCAGTAAACAGGTGATAAAGGCGGCGGTGCAGACAGGTTGATAGAAGTCGTCTTAGTCACAGCTGCTCTTTAAAATTAACTGGATGTTAATAGAAGAGCCCCCGCTGAATCCTCTGCTTCGTCTAGAAACTTTTTCCAACACAGATTTGTGTTCATTAAAAAGTGGTTGGAGTTGCTCTTTTCCTGTCCCAATCTGTGCAATACTCAGTATATCGACACTGATCTCCCAGTTTCGCTCCATGAAAAACCAGAATTGATTTCTGTTTATGTCTGCAGATATAACATGAGCAGCATGTGTCATATCTTGTAGCCAGAGATAATGTCTTTTACCACGTTCTCTCCAAAACCAAGACTCTGATCTCTTCCTAACTTGGACTTAAGTGCTGTGAGTGTTGAAGCAGAATCATAACAGACATTAATAATTGCAAAAGTTATGATGAGGGAATAGTTTATAGAAACTAGGGCGGCATGATATTGGAAAAAGAGGACGTTGCAATATTTAGTTTGTCTAAAATCCTAACTGTGATATAAATAAATACTGGTATTTTCAGCAGATGAATGCTTTAATAACTCTATTTAGAAGGAATCAATGATTTTAGGATGATTGGAATGATTCTGTAGGTGAGTAAATCTGCTTTGATGATTAAAAATAATTATAAAACAGCTGAAGAGGGCAGTTTGGAAGCTTTTTCTTATGGTGTAACACTGGCAAGAGTATCACGGATAGTTTTTTGCTTTGGATGGTGTTCAGCTATGACTTTGTGGTGCTGCTGACAGACAACCTGCTTTTAGTGGACATCATCCTCTCTGTAGCTGAAATGTTTCTAGAAAATCTTCCTTTTCAGTGTTTTTCTCTTGTGCCTGCATGTCAACAAACTCCGTGTTTTAAATAAAGTTAGAAAAACTTGGTGTATCTAAGAACCTTTGCATCAAATACATTATATCAGACTGACTTCTTGTAGGTTTGTTATGGAAATAGAGTATTTGTGCAAGTTTTCTTCCTGAATCAAGCAGCAAAAAAAGTTTGTAGCATGAAGTGTTTGAGTTAATTAGTTGTACTTTACATCACGGTGTCGAGCCCCAACAGTAATAATGAAAACTGTTGTGAAACCAACTCACCATCACTGTCATTGTCAATAATTTTCTGGTTTAATTGGTTGGTTGTTTGGCCTGTAAACACATTCAGTTTACTGTCATAGAGGAGGAAAGAAACCAGACCAATATAAGAAGCTTCAAAGACTTATAAGATAAGATAAGATAAGATAAGATAAGATAAGATAAGATAAGATGAAATTTGTCTTGGGCCTCTCCAAGACATCAAATTACACAGGACAAATTAAGACACAAGGAAGAGTTGTATTTACATCTGACAACAGCAGATGTAAATACTGTGCAGAGCTTGTATGGCATGTGGCATAAAATATTTCAATTCAATTCAATTTTTATTTATTTAATAGGGACAATGCAGTTAACATAGTTTCAGTGCATAGCATGAATCTGATGTGTTGCATATAGAATTTTAGCTACAGCTAATTCACAACTCCACGCGATGGCACAGAAGATTAATACAATCGTTGTGGCGTTTAATAACAGCCAGAAAAGTGTTTTTGCAGAATGTCACAGTGAAGCTGACCTTTGACCTTCTGTGTATGAAATGTCATCACTTTGTTAGTTAATCCTGTAAGACATTTTGTGTAATTTTGTCAGAATTAGTGTATATATTCTGGAGTTAAGGCCAAAAATGTGCCAGTGACCTTTGATCACCAAAATCTAAGCACTTCATCCTTGAGCCCAAAGTGGACATTAGTGCTAAATTTAAAGAAATTCTCTCGAGGCATTCTTGAGATATCGCATTCAAGAGAGTGCGATGATGGGATGGACAGCCAGCCCAAAAGCATAATGCCACAAGGGGGAGCCCCGATAGCCTAACGGTTATATCCCGTGACCCAAGTGCTAGGGAGTAGCGGCTGTCCTGGGTTCATTTCCGACCTTGGGCGTTTACCGCATGTCCTTCCCCACTCTCTCCCGTTTCCGACTCTATCCACTGTCCTATCTAATAAAGGCATAAAAAGGCCAAAAATAAATCTTAAAAAAAAAAAGCATAATGCCACTAGTCATGGCTGTTGTTAGTGCAGAGGCATTAAAACCCACTAGCAACAAATGCAGTTAAAAACATAATCCATGGGAAGAAAAAAGACAATATAACACTTAATCAAATCGGAGCTTTTATTTATCCTGGTTTGTGAGTCCGATAGTCACTGCAAGAATGAGAACATAGATGGTTTTGGTCTTGTTTTGCTGCCCTTGTTTGCCAAATTTTAACTTAAATACATGTTTTGATCACACAAACTATGACATTAAGATGAATGGTTGAGAGCTATAGGGAAAGTCAGAACAATACCAAAAGCAAAAGAGCGAGTGTAAGAAGCTAACACACAGAAGAAACTACAACACACAGCTTAAAGATCCCTCCAATTCCTCTTACCTTCTCTGTTAGGATGGCCAGAGTTCTCTCCAGAGCGTTGGCTGAGCGTTCCTTGGCAGCTCGGGACAAACGTTCGGTGTAGTAACACACTTGTGTCTTCAGAGTGTTAATTTGACCAATCAGCTCCTTTGCTTTCACAACATCCTGAGGCTGGTATGCCATCGCTTTAGATCCGGGGCCAACAGAGCTTCAGGTGTGCAGAGATGTGTGAAAATACAAAAACAGAAAATAAATAGAGGAGCAAGTGTGGTGTGAACTCTTGAAATGACACAAACATGCAACAAACAACTTCACATAATCTCACCTCTCCTCCTCATAAGTGCTGATTGAGGAAGGCAAAAAAAAAGGTAACCACAAAAAGGATTTGTTATTAACGTCAAGTCAAACACAATCATGAAACTTGAAGCGCGAGAGCAAGTTGTGCTTTAAACTACTCACTGTTTTCTGGCTTCTTCGAGTTTGTGCAGAAGTTTTCGGAGGCCGCAGCCTTTAAAGCCTTGATGATGGGCTGCAGGAGCACCGATAGTCACAACATCGTATGTCCGGTCTGATCGGACAACAGAGAACCATAATAATGAAAATAGAGCGGATAATAAATAAATAAACAATATTATCTAAAGTTACAGGAGTGCAGTAAGCATACAGTATTTGAACAAAATACGTACCATAACCAGACTCTCCCTGGACTCTCATCCTCTGGATATGCAGGTTAGTGGGAATAAACTCCAGCTTCCTCTCAGCTTTCAAGGTGCTGGACTTAAATGAAGGGCCTGGGAGGGAGCAGAAAGGAGAAAAAGAGTTTATTTACATATATAAGAGGGGTATAGATAATATGCATATTACAGCTAATGTGATATTTTGCATGTAAGGTAGAACTATAGTCAGAAACTGTCAAAACAAAGGGAATTATCAGACTTTCACTGTTAGCTTTTTGCAACTATTTATCCGTGACAAGTCGTTCCATTTGGAAAATTAGCCACATCTTACTGTGATGTATTCTACACGTCTCATTTAAACATTTGCACAAATAAAACTTTAACAATAACCAGACAATATAAAAATTCTGTGGTCCTTGACACAAACAAGAAGCCAGTATTCACTAATCTATGATCACATGACAAAATATCAGGGATTTTTAACCTAAACTGGGCTGAACTGCAGGCTGTGTTTACACAGAGCTGGTAGGAAACACTTAAGGAAATAACTTAAAAATGTAAGCAATGAAATATCTATAGTATGTAGAGTCGCTATTGTTTATTTTTTCTAGTATTGTTGGCACATGTAGGCACTTTGGAAATATGTTGTACATGCTGTATTTTCTAAATGATTTATGGCATTGAAACTGAAATACTGCACAAAAAACGTTCTCTACTTCTAGTCATGGTTGAGCTGTTTCCATAGCGGTGCAGGACTTTATATATATATAAATGAGCCCACAGTGAGTCAGAATGTGACAGGAGCAGTTAAAGGGTTAAATTGGATGTCCACGTTATATTTGGATCATGGGGAAGCTAATGGTTCAGCCCATGGCAACTTGGGATAAACTGAAGTTTCTGAATATGCACAGCAGTGACAGTTCTTGTTTAATTATTTTGCACATGAAGCCCTAAAAACATACTTTTTAAGTCTTACTGCAGTCTTGCTTTTTGGCCATATCACTCTAATTCGCTCTAATTTTGACATGTCAAATTTATGTTATAAACAGTTTTTGTTTCTGACCTTTGTACTCGTGCAGGTCGCTGATGGTCTCTTGGTAGGTGAGGATGATGGTCTGGTACTGAGTGATGATCTGCCTCCGGAGGTTCTCCCAGCATGGAGACAGCTCGCCCAGTTCCTCCAGCTCGCATACCCTGCAAATCACACACATGTGGTGACAATCATGGCATCCAGCTGAGACACTGATGGTGTCACAGCTGGCATTTTGTGCCGCGTACTCATTTACAGACTTCGCAATGAATAAATTACAAGCAAACACAAAGAACACACCAGCACTGGAAGTCGTACTGATAATGTTGCTTTGTCCGTACGGTGATATCATAATACATTTAAAAACATAACACACTTTCAGGTAATAAAGCATGCATGTGTTTCAGTTTAATGCCCCCAAGGAGACATTAAGAAGCTTTTTCTTTTAATATATTCACTAGTATAAAATAGCAATAATACTGATGTTATACTTTTATGACCGTACTAAAGCTTAAACCAAGTTAACATCTCTTATTCATTAAGTGGCAATATAAAAATTGTGTTTTATAAGACACTCTATGGAAAATTGCCTGCACTTGTAAATTGTTAAATTGTTGTAATTATGAAATTTTCGCCTTTTAGGTATACCCAACCAGAAAACCTTATAACAGAAGTACTGAAAGGCCAGAATGCCTGAATGAGACTTCATTTAAAAGATAACTTTTTATAGCTTCTGAAAATGTGCTTGTTTAGCATGTGGCTAAAACGCAACCTAAACTACATCAGTTCAAACATGGCTGAAGAGTTTTCATCTACACCGATCAGGCATAACATTATGACCACCTGCCTAATATTGTGTTGGTCCCCCTTATGTGGTCCAAAATGCTCTGAACCATTGGGCATGGACAAGACGACCTCTCAGGGTGTCCTATGGGGTCTGGCACCAGAACATTGGCAGTGGATCCTTTGGGTTGTGCAGTGGGGCCTCTGTCAATCAAACTTGTTCCACTGCATCCTGTTGATGCTTGATCAGAATGGAGTCTAGGAAGTTTGGAGGTCAAATCAACATTTTGGGTCACTGTCATGTTCCTCAAGATGTTCCTGATTGTTTGATGTTCTTGCCATGTGGTGGGGTGCATTTTCCTGTGGGGGTAGGCCAGTGACATTTGGGATTTCCATTTGCATGAGGGAGTGTGCTTGTTCTGGGACAATGTTTATTTAGGTGTCTCAGTCTCATCAACACAGATGGCAAAATCCAAGGTTTTCCAGCAGAACACCACATAGTACCAATATGATCAATTTTATTCACTTCACCTGTCAGTGGTCATAATGTTGTGGCTGATCGGTGTACACAGCTCACGAGCCTGAACGGTTGAGGATCACTACACCCTGCTGCTCGTCATGTTCTGCTTAATAAATAAACCTGTTTTTCAGATGGTACCTGACAGCGTCCTCCTCCAGCAGCAGTTTGACAAACTGTCGGGGAATGTGCAGGGAGAGGACGCTCTCTGCCATCTGCTCCAGGATCCGCAGGTGGTTTCCGTCCGTAGTGGGGAAACGGTACGTCCGAGACATGACGCCTCCAAACACTGAAACAGACCAAACCCCACACTATGACATAAGCAGTAATTCAGATGTTAC
>OMNN01042581.1:0-15162 GCA_900302755.1 Chromis chromis
GCCATACTTCTACTGTGTGTCCTCACATTAGCAGTAAGTCTATTTTAGCAATTTAAGTTTTCTGCATTTAAATGATGTGAATTTGATCAAATGTAATATTGACATTTAAAATGCTCAGCTAATAGAAAATGGCCACTGTAGGTAAAATCACTTGGTTTCAGATCGGGTACATCTAAAATTGCCTTATTTCACTTAGGGCTGGTCCAAATAGCAATTTCTGTGCTCCGCATATTCGGGTCCAATTAATAACGAATATCCGAATATTCAGCTCATGCGGTGGCGGTGGGGGGGCATTTTGTCTTCTGTTTACTAACACGGGCGAAGTGAAGCGTGACGTCAGAGTTGGTAGGTCCGTGTACTACTCTGACCCCAAGTGACAAGGTGGGAGGAGGGGTTGGGAGGTCGTGGGCACGAGTATTCGGATCTCAAAATTATTATCCGAATACCACCACAACGACCGAATATTCGGATATTCAGGTCCAGGCCTAATTTCACTTTTTTCAAAGTAATTTTTAGTAACAAACCTGCCTTAGTTGCTACACTGCAGTAACTGAGTGGAGACTAGAGGCTTC
The DNA here is from genome assembly GCA_900302755.1 of Chromis chromis. Taxonomy (NCBI): domain Eukaryota; kingdom Metazoa; phylum Chordata; class Actinopteri; family Pomacentridae; genus Chromis; species Chromis chromis. The sequence continues at coordinate 573 of OMNN01042581.1, forward strand.
TCTGTGCACAGCTGCTTAGCAAGTGTCAACTGTGGCCTACATGTGAGGGGCTTTGAGACATCCTCTTATTGGTCATCAGATCAGTTTTTACATCGTAGGACAGAGCCTGAAATTTGGGGTCTTGTGCCAAAAGCTTTGAGAGTTAAATGTTATTTTTTAGAGAGCCACTGCGCTAATGTAATTATTTCAACTTACTTTGGGCATTTATCTGCTAGCAGTCAGCCTGTGGGAGTTAGAAGTTTACTCTATGTAACATACACTAATGCTGCACTATTAATCCAATTTTAATGACAATCACTACTTTGGATTCCCACAATTACTACTTGATCTGCTGCAATACTTGATGTTCCAAATGCTCCACTCATAGAAACCAGCCCATGTAGGCAAAATCATTTGGTTTCAAATCAGGTAAATGTAACATTGCCTTACTTCACTCTTTTGAAAGTCATTTTTGGTCACACACCAGTCGGAGTTTGCTGCACTGCAGGACTGAATGGAGACTAGAGGCTTCCTTGTGCACAGTCGCCTGGCTAGTGTCAACTATGGCCTACATGTGAGGTATTTAGGGGACATGAGTAAATTGTATAGTCGATTTTGAACAAGTGAGGCATTTTGAGTACAATTTTATTTATATTTTGCCTCTAGGAGACGCTCTGACTTCAGGTTAAGATTATTTTAAGTCTTCTTTTGATGCAAAGGTTTGTACATTAGCAGGAATGTAGCACACCATGGAAGTAAACAGAGGTTTATTCAAAAGTGAAAATGTAATAAAAATATTGTAATAAATAACCATAATCTTGCCATAATTGTGCAGCCCTAATACACACTATACATTAAAGATCAATTTGTAGTCATATTTGGATGTTTATTTTTCTCAGAAACACTAACATTGGTAATTATTAATCAAATCATAATTTCTTTTTGAACCAGATTTAATCGAGCTACTCCACAGTCTTCCCATGTACCCCTTGGCAGGCGCAGAACTACCCCCTGGGGCCCAAGTAGCCATGGTTGTGAATCATTAATCTATCCACCAACTGAGCAAACTGAACCCAAGTCGTTGCTTCGCCCCTCTGGGAATAACTGGCGAAGAGCAAATGACATCAAATCGCTTCATGCCGCATGTTCCATGAACTTGACACCACCGCCTGGTTTATTAGACACAGTCGTCTTTTAAGACTCTAATATGGGAGTGGTGCAGTGGTATAGTGCCACAGGGCAGCGTTCACAGCGTGTCAACAGCAACAGTAAATCAGCTGCCCGCTCTTTATCTCTGCTCTGCCTCAGCAGTTAACAGGATTGGAGAGTGACAAATTCCATGTAGCATAATTACATCAATCTGATTGCAAATTATGCTAATCCTATTACAAAAACTGGTAATTGAGTGAAGTGGAGATACTTGTGACGGCATTTGACACATTTGAAGAGCTAAAGACATGTTGATCGTGGGTGTAAATATTGGCAAAACTATTCAGATTGTGATGATAAATCTATTTCAAATTCAAAATACCTGCAGACATGACAGGACCGCAATACTCCTGAGCTAGAAAGATATAACACCCCGCGGTTCCCAATAATGCTTTAGCAGGTAGTACAGCTAAATTTCATTCTGAGGGTGACCTTGCCCCGTCTCAGCCCAGCAGCTGCTCAGTCTGTCAGGCTTTTTTTCTCGGTGTGCCACAGCAGCAGCTGAGGAGCCATTTTGGGGCCTGATGCATTCAACAGCTGGTGGTGCCAAGCCCAGGGTGGGCGTAGGAGGAGGAGGACAGAAGAGGGGGGGAAACGCGAGGTCGTCTGTCTACCGAGCCGTGGAAACATGGGACACAGAGCATGTCGGACGGCAGGCGCGCAGCCAAATGGCAAAACAACATTTGCAGCAGGAACGGGAACAGCACTTCACTCGCATCGCTCTTCCAAGATCCAGCGCTGACCTAAAATCACATTTAAACTGCAGCTATAAGCGTCCCATCACTCAAACTACTGTGTAATGCATTCCATGAGAGCGCTCCGAGTAGCTCCACATATGCTGCATGTTTTAGGAACCCCAGAGCTGGTCTCGGTTCAGAGCCCTGTTCCCATCCTGGGCCAGGTATGCATGTGTGCGTGCGGACACGGTGAGACAATACACCACTTGTGGATTTGTGAGACATGAGCTTCACTTTACAACAGCATGAGAAAAGTAAAAGTGGATGGTATCCCACTTTTTGCTATGATCCCCAGGATGTGTTTACACAAAATCAGCCTGAGTGGTGTCAGGTAATGGAAAAATCTCTGTCGGTTTGACTGTTTACAGACACTAGAGGATATGTGAGGGGGAGTCGTTTAGCGGATGACCTTTGTCTTGAAATATCTCAAACCTCTAGTTGCACTTCACTGCACCTCGCTCGCTCTGTAATGACGATACTCATCCGCAGCCAGATGTTCACAGCACTTTTTTTCATATTTTTTTCTTTTCCTGGTGCTGTTTGGAGTGTTGTGGTGTGCACATATCGTCGGCTTGGTTTAACTGACACGGAGAGGACGCCACATGAAGGTGGAGTTTCCTGTTAAGTTGTTTCTCTCAAACGTAGATCATCCTGCACTGCCGAATTGACACTCTGGGAAGAATTTCACTCTGCCTTTATGGTTCGCTCAATCACGCAACCTGCTGTGTGTGCTTGAGTTTCTCTCCGTCCTTAAAAATAATGCGCCGTGTGTACTCTTTGAGCCTTCGATTTGTGTGTGCGAGTGTGTGGTTGTTTTAAGGGGCGTCTGCAGAGATGGCAAGACAGCTGAACAAATGTAGAAAGAGATAAACATTTGGACAGGACACACCAGGTGGATGGTGAGTGGTATCCAGATGGCGCTGTGACAAATCAGATGGATACATTTCCTCAACATTGTCCTTTATGAAATGAGAGAATTCTGAGGAAAATTATAATATAAGAAACTGTCAAAGTCAAGCAAGACAACTTTGAAGAATAAAATGTTACGCTTGTCTTGTATAATGACATTCCAGTCAAGCCTCTGATACCATTATACAAGCAAAAATCAAAAATAGGTGTATTTATCTACCATGCACTCGTGAAAGACGAATTAATCTGGCTGATTAAATGTGATTTTAAGACGGGAGACAGCTAACACTCTACAGAGGGTCAGACTGCAGCAGCTACCGAGGTCTGAATGTCTACCGCAGCGAGTGGGTCTTTTTCCATGCTGTGGAGCCACGTTTCAAATTCACTAATTCACTGCCTCGTCTCCAATGCTGCTAACGGACTACATGTATAGCAAAGAGGAAAAACTAAACATGTGGCACACTGAGCAGGAGAGAGAAGCAGAAGCAGATGGAGAGAAAACAGCTATCTGCTAAACTAGCGGTCCTAAGATAGCACATCAAGTATCAGGGTTTTTCCTGGCTCAGAAAAGGGCCTTCAGGGGATGAATATACAGCAGTAAGCACTGTTGGCTGGCATACAGTAAAGGTAATGGGTTAGCTTATTTGATAAAAATACGTGCATTTTTCTGTTATTTCAGAGCATTTAATAAAGAAAATATTCATTGTGTATGACTAAATGAAACCCTTTCAAATTATATATATGCATAAAAATACATACACATATATAGGGCTGCAACTAATGATTATTTTAATAGTCAATTAATCTGTCGATTACTATTATTTTCCATTAATCAGATAAAAAACTATACATATTTTTTTCTTTACAATATAAGCTAACTACAACATTAAAACTAATCACATACTTACAAATTACTTCAAAACAACGAATGCCATGGCGGATGGGTCTAATAATAGCTTACCGTACGAGCTAATGTTAGAGCAATTACCGTGCTGTGTCTTTCTCCGGCTCAAGACCCCCCCCCAAAGACCCCCCACACACACACACACACACACACATGCCGCCGCACAAGCCCCATATTCGGATATTCGTCATCAATTGGACCCGTATATATGGTCGGGGGTGTCTGGGCGTGTTCAACAGGAAGACGCACAAGAAGACGAATCAAGACCCAACGAATCGATCACCGAATTAGTTCCCAACTCTTTTTAGAATCAATTTTAATTGATTCGTTGTTGCAGCCCTACACAGCTATACACAAATATGGCTCATTCCTTCTCAAATCATCCCGTTTTTATAACAATTTCTGCCCGACCATCTTTGAATTGCCTGATTTTTTTACAGCAAAAAATTTGGATAGTTACAAAGCTATGTGTGAAATATTAGCTTGATACATCAAACACTTTCTGATATTTTCTTTGAAATGATGATGGCATGGTGAGAAATGACTGTGAAAATGTCAGGCTTTAATCTTCAATAGCTCCTGAGATATTGTCATTCAAGCTGAGCTTCAAATTTCAATGTGCAAAAAACTGAATGAAAATGGGAAGATGTGCAAAAAAATAATAATATTAAAGAAAAAGAAAAACCTCAAAGTATCTGATGTATCTAAAATTTTACAAACCCTAATTTGAATCCTCAGTTCTTTTCATTTTGGTGCTGGTGAGCGTTCTTTGCAGCTGCCTAAAAAGAATTCTGAATGCAGAAAAAACTCTTAGTATATGTAAATTAATTCTAAAATTTGCAGGGAACTTTGCAAAACAGGTGAGAAGAGCAAGCATTCGCCGCTATTCGAAATCAGCCGCTTTACAGAGAAGTTTAGTGTTATTAGATAAGCTAAGATATATGACGAAGATAAATCTGCCAGCAGCAGCACAGCACTGAGCGTTGGCAACAGGCAACACAATACCCATAGCTCCGATGGTTTGACAAAGCTTAGAGTTTTTAATTAACTGCGGATATTTATTTTAAATGTATATATTGTTTATTTAACATAAGTGTACCACAGACTGAGTGCAAATCTACTTTAACGAGCAGAAACAATGCAGACAATGACAGTATTACAGAGATGTTCATTTGTTTCTCATTAAATTGTGTTTTAGCAGATTAAATGGTAAATGGTAAATGGCGCCTTTCTGTACCTTAGCGGTACCCAAGGCGTGTGTTTCGCATTCACCCATTCACACACACATTCACACACCAATGGTGACAGAGCTGCCATGCAAGGCGCTAATCTGCCATTGGGAGCAACTTTGGGTTCAGTGTCTTGCCCAAGGACACTTCGGCATGTGGGGGGGGACCGGGGATCGAACCGCCAACCTTGCCATCAGTGGACAACCCACTCTACCACCTGAGCCACAGCCGCCCATAAGATTAAAAAGAACAACTTGTACATACAGATGTCCACACACTTTTTGCTCATCATTTCTGTTGGTTAACAGTAGGGCTGGTCCCGAATATTCAAATATCCAAATATTCAGTCATTGTGGTGGTATCCGGATAGTGATTTTGATATTCAAATAGTTGCACGCGCCCCCACCGGGCACTGCCAAGCGCCACCAAGGCTCTAGTACGCCGCTGAGCGCCGCCGAGGCTCTAGTACGTGGACCTACAAACTCTGATGTCACGCTTCCCTTCGCCCGTGTTAGTAAACAAATAATTTTATTCCTCCTAATCGTCATTAATTGGACCCAAATATTCGAAGAACGGCAATTGCTGTTCGGAACAGCCCTTGTTAACAGTAAAAGCTGCCAATACAAAGGACATGAGTGGTCAATCAGAAAGGTAGCACTTCAATCATAGCATGTTAACCACATTATTTAAAGGTTAGTTAAACTATAGTGAACACACCCAGAATGTTGGAAATGATAGGCCCTTTTCACAGCAGACATTTTGACTTTGTTGTACGACAAATTCAGGTTTTCCTATTAAGATTATTTATGGCTGTGTTCTATTCAAGTGTCCAAGTAAGTAGCGACACTACGCATTTAAAAAATATATATATATAATTTATTATTTATTCATATGAGTTATTATGGTTGGGCTGCACAGTGGCTTGGTTGTTAGCACACTCCTCACAGCTAGAAGATCCCCGGTTCGTGTCCCGGTTAAGACGTCTGGGATCTTTCTGTGTGGAGTTTGCATGTTCTCCCTGTGCAGCATGGGTTTTCACCGGGTACTCCGGCTTCCTCCCACAGTCCAAAAACAAGCAGAGGTTAATTGATTATTCTAAATTGTCCATAGGTGTGAATGTGAGTGTGCTTGGTTTTCTGTCTCTATGTGTAGCCCTGTGATGGACTGGTGACCTGTCCAGGGTGTCACCTGCCTTCCCCTGAGTCGGCTAGGATAGGCTCCAGCCCCCCGGCGATCCTACTGAGGATTAAGCGGTGTATAGATAATGGATGGATGGATGGATGGATGGATGGATGGAGTTATTATGGACATGAACTGTAAGAAATGTGTTTATTTTATTTACTGCCTGTTGTTCCCTCGTACTGCCCCATGTTATGTGCAGAACTGGGTATGGTACAAGTGATTCGCCCTTCATTGGAACAATAAACTTGTCTAAATCCAGAGCATCAGAGTTTCTGCTTCACTCCTGAGATGCAAAACTGGTGGCAGACAAAAGATCAGATTTGTGAGTAATAATGAGGAGGTTGTACATTTCTTAAAATGAATACATCAAACCATTTTTTTTCTCCATCCACTGAGGTTTGACTGTTTTTAATTCTCATTACATCCTTTTTCTCCTGCAGTGATTTAATGGCACCAGACCGGCCACCAACTGTTTATCTTGATCAGCTCCTCACATTTGCACACCAGTACTGAATGGAAATGTGCATTAATTTGCATTTACTTTTAACGATTTTCTGGAAGTTGCGTAACAGTTTGTGTTACATTCGGATGGAAACTTAACTAGTACGTTTTCCTTTCTTTCAATTACGTTTGACTGACCTCAGGATTCATTTAAACTCAGTGTTCAGTGGCCCCATTAAACTTTCTTTAAGTGATGTTTTTCTGTTCCCAGAACTCAGTAATTAACTTACAGTGTTATTATTACCAACAGGAATGACGGCAAACACTATAAAAAGGAAAGAGATGATTTTTTTCCCTCTAAGAAAAAAAATCAGGTTTCTTTGCCACACTAAACCGTCATGACTGTAAATGTGCAGATTTGCTCCACGCATTAATTTTACACTTAACTTTGGTTTTGTGCATTTGAGATACAAACATGCAATATGTGATTGAGTTACATCAAACACTATTATACTTAATTTACTCTGTGATGAGTAAATTACACAGTACAGTATTGTCAATAAGTGGGTTTTGTCTCAGCTCCTTTTAAACGGACGACAGAACATGTACAGTAGCTCTGGAAAAATAATGAAAGCAGCAAAGTCAAACTAAACAGTGGATGTTGGCTTTATAACACATACAATGTCTGTTTTAGTTTCTAACAGAAACAGCAATTACTAAACCTTAAATTCTGTGAAAGGTATTTCTTCAAAAATATGCGCCAAACAAATTCCTTTCCATCCTCATAACACAGCCGAGGCCTGATTTAACGATGATTCACTGTGATTAGCCGGCATTTTCAAGGCGCTAGACGAACACTGCTTCCATATCCTTATTTGACACACTATACACCTCCTCTGGTGCACCCAAGGTGTGCCAATGAATATTTCAGCGAGTCAAAATGGATATTACTCCTGAGTCAGACGTGCTGGCACAGACTGCAGCGCTACAGGTGGGGCATTAGTGCCAGCACGCTCAGAGCGCAGGGGTAATGTATCAAGACATTATGGGCTCGGGTCACTCCAGTTTTTTTTTCTGTTTTTTTTTTCCTGCGTGATAAGAGAAGGTTACACATGGAAGATTTAGCTGCAGTTACAAAGGACTTCAGAGAGATTAGGAATTGCTACCTCAGGCATCTTCAACTGCACTGGATGGATGCTGCAGCATACATTTGGAGCTCTGTCATTTAAATTTGGACATAATCTTTGCACAACATAAGCACATGTTGCTTTGTATTTCCCAGCATGTATGTTTCCCTCTTTAGGCCCATACAGACCTCAGTTGCTTTATGTTAATATACATTTTCCCCTCATTTGCCTAAGCGCTCAAAACCACATCCATTCATCCTCCTGCTTATGTGTGATTAAAAGATGATAGAGTGAGCCAACACCGAAGCTACATTTCAGGTTACTCAGATTGTTGCTTCAGCTGCTTATGTGTCATCCAGACAGTTTTGGGCGATGGAGTTCTCACATGGCTAATCTAAAGATAAGCCCCTCTTACAATTGTTGTATTTCAGCTGAGACCTCTCTTTCCACTGTTATAAAGCCATGCACAGGAATTGCCTTTAACCAGTCACTGTGCAAATACTTTGACGTAAACCACGCATGAAAGAACTTACTTCTTCCCCCAGCAGCATTTAATGAAACAGAATGCACAAAGAGGAAATGTGACACTGTGCTTTCATGTAAACCCCTGAAATCTATGCAGGCTTAAAAAGTGATAACATTGGACTTGGTAAACTGTGTAGCCAGGATCTTATAAGGATGTGCAAAGCGCAGCAGCCATTATTGGGACATGAGAGGCGCATTATCCTTAGCTGCCGGCTCTGAATTTGCAAGAAGCACTTTGACTGCAGCTACAAAGGGGCTATGAGCCCTATTCAGGGTTTTACTCATCCCTTTCACTCTCATTCATGACAATACATCTTATCATCCAGTATCTATCTCCTTTCATGTCTCCTCCTCAGGGACTAAACCAGCATCATAAGTGATATGCCATGCATCAAGTATGCTTCTGCCAATTTATTTCCCATAAAACTATGTCAGTCAGGCTCAAAAGTAATAAGCCGGCACCACTGGTAAAGACATTTGCAAAGTAAATAAGGCTTTCTTTCTGACACCACAAATGTGTGCCTGTGACTGCTGTCGCCATGGTAGCGCCTGTCAGCATCATTGTCGCCGGTGTCGTCATGGCAGTGCGGGCTGATGTTAATCTTTTCTGCGGGTGTGACAGTTTGTGGCCGGTCGGAGTGGGAACTCCTGAAGCAGGGGTGTGTATAATGTGTCAGTCAGCTACTGTTCAGGCAAGCGACCAGGACAGAGCTGGGACTGCGCATGTACATGTACCATTGTTCATTGTTTAACTTTTTTAACTATTTGACTTACTTTTTAAACTTTTTCAGCCACTAGCAGGTCTGCAGATGTTAATGCCAGTTGTTAAGTTAGTTCACCACTTTTTCTGGCTAAAATATATTGCAGCTGACATTTTGCAGCCGTTCATGGTCTCTAAAGGATAAGCCTGAATGACTGATGATTTTCTTCTTGCACCATCAGTAGGCCAAAAGTTTCTCAACAGTGATGTGACCCACACTCTACCCTGAGGATGATTCCTCCTGACCTTGGTGAACATCTGACTTTCTCGCTTTATACGCTTCAGGTTTCCCACAGGATGAATTGCAATCACTCAAAACTAATGACATTCTCACCAGTCTCAGCTGTACTTTGCATTTAATGCAAATTAACCATCTGAATTCCAGTTCAGTGCAGTTTCTGGATGTTTTTGCTCCCGTCACATTTTACTCACTGTGAGCTCATTTTTTACTGCAACACAAAGTCCTGGACCTTAATGGAAACAGCACAACCATGTACATGTAGACAGAATTCAAAAATGTCTGTCGCATAGTATGACACAGTTAAAATTACATTAATAAATAGGGGTGGGGGACAAATCCTGCTCCATCAGGGTGTTCATCGTAAGAGTCCGACAGCATTAGCATGGATATCTCCTGCTCTTTTTTTTTTGGCGGTGGCACAGCAGCAGTGTCCTCGCCTTTCGTCCATGCCTTTCTGTCAGGTCCTTTTTCCGCCTCCTGAAGCGCGTGCTGCTGGCCGGGGTGGGGGTGGCCGAGTATTCGGATCTCAAAATTATCATCGGGATACCACCACAACAACCGAATATTCTGATATTCGGGTCCAGCCCTACTAAATTGCAAAAAAATCTATATGTAAAACATTTTATACCACAGGTGTTATGAATGTTATGGAAACATGGCTTCTCCACGCTATAGATAGCCTATTCGACTAAGCCTATTTACATTTTTCCATCCTCTACAAACCAGGCATTTTTCACACTACTCTTCACATAAACTCCTGAAAGAAATTTCACCGCTACATCCCTGAATGTATCTTCCACCAACTTGTTCCTTTATATGCTGCTTTTGAGCCATGCTGCATTTATTTTATTGAACAAGTGTGTTTTATTTTCCTCTCATCTCTCTTGTTCTCTCCTCTCTGCTCTGAGTAAACACAGAAGTCTGTAAAAAAAAAAATAATAAAAAAATAAAGAACGGAAATCTGGCAGCTAGGGTGCCAGAAAATACATATTTAAAAACGGTGGAATACTATGATTTTTTTGGATGGTTTATTTTTTATTTATTTTTGTACAGTAAAGGGATTTTGATAAAATATCACAATTTTAAGCTTAGATTTTCAGAATGGAAATGTATGTCACACACGACATATTCAAGGATGGAAAATGAAATCTGTCAGTTCCTTGTGTTTTAGTCTCTGGCTCTGATAAATGCTGTAATTTGGGGGATTCTTTTAAGAAAACATGCCTTCTACACCTGCCGGCTGATTTTGCAGTTCAGAAAGTTAACCAATATAAGCGTGCAAGCTTATTCTCTGTAAACATTATTTTCACTAAGCTTGTTAGCATGCTGAATGCTAGAGGATTTAGCTCCGAGCGCAGTGCAGCAGAAGACAGCCTCACAGAGCTTCTAACACGGCTGTGAATTGCAGATAGAATCCTTGAACTAATTCTATTTTTCTAAAGAGGTGACGAGGTGTTACAAGACAAGAGTCTCTTGTAACGCACTGACTGTGGTCTGTTCTGGAGAAGCAGGGCAGGAATATGAAAGACATTTTTCTTTTCTCCACCTTTGTGTTTGTTCAGTTCGGTCTGTTTCTCTCTCTGGGGGGGAAACCGAGCAGAGCGTGGAGCACATCTGGGACCAGACCGGTCTGGAGCCGACGGGTGTGTATGTGTTGGACGGGGGGTACCAACTGTTAGCTGGGTGCTGGAGAGAATCACCACTGTTTTCTTTCTCAGTAGCGTGCCCTGTGCAGGTTTACATTGTAGCCTTGCCATATGCTCTACGCAGGAAATGGGCTTTATTAATACGTTTAAGAGCACGTCAGGCTTTGGTGACTTATGGTCTATGTAAGCCAATGTGAAGGTGCATTGTCGGCAACTTCTACAAATAACGACAGGGTGAAAGGGGGAAGAAAGATGGAAAGAAAAACATTCTCTAGGGGCCTCCGTGGAACAGGGGACCGACTGGTTTCAGCCCTGTCGTAAGCGAGAGAGGACTGGTTTAGCCGAGCCTCTGCGTTCCAGGTGTTGCTTTTTAATTGGCAATTCGGCGAGCAATAAAGCATTTCACTTACTTTCGCTTGTAAAGTGCTTCCATTCCATCTCCAAATGATGTAATTACCCGGCCGTCCCAGGCGAGAGGGCGAAGGGAGAGGAGAAGCGTTTGCTGCTCTGCTCGCTCTCTCAGCAAGAAGCCTGCTGAAGTCTTTCCTGGAGAATGTTTTCATTTAGGAATCCAAACACCATAAAGTGAGTTGGTCGTTTGCACAGTAAACATATGCTTTAATTTCATTTTGGGCTCCCCCTGCTCTGTGTGAGTCTAATATTAATGAAAACAAAAAAAAATGTCTAAAAATAATATAGATTGGGAGTTCTGTTTGATGCATGAAGGTCGGTGGGGGACGTCTGCTCTTTGTTCCTGGACACAGATGGCGATTGATTTTTGTTTGTCCAACATTAATCTTTTATTGGTTTTCATAAAGCTGCAGGAGCATATTTTGGTTTTCATCACAGTTTGAGATCGACTTCTTAAGTCAGTTCGTACTTGTTCACGGTTTCGTTCACTGAATTCCGTGCCAATGCAAATGAGTTTTAAAACTTTACAGTCCTTCACCCTTTTAGAGAAGTGACTTCTTTTAGAAAAGGGCGAGCGGCTTCTGATTACAATATGCTAATGAAGTCAGCGAACCCATGCAGTGATGTTATCGTTTGAAATTTTGTGGGAAGGGGAGGTTTTTAAAAAAAAACTTATTTCCTGTTTAGCTAGTGTGGAATTCCCTCAGAGACCCGGAAAGGTCAGAAGCAAAGCCAAGTGTCTGTCGGCCAAGCGTGCAGAGACATGTAACACTAACCTGAAGTCATTTGACTAAAACCGATCTCGTGATCCACCTGAGGATTGTGAACCCTCAAGAACAAGTTCAGCCTGTCAGCTTGTGGCATGAGGCGAGCTCTGAAACATAAACTCCACTTGATCAACATCGCCGAGCGATAGGTGAAAACGCCGAATTCCACTGAAGCTGTGTGACCAAACAGCTCAGCGTGGATGTGGAAACACAGAGGGAGAAAGTCAAAGGGAAAACATTCTTTTCGCATAAGGCCTACCTGGCAGTGATTTTGCATATCAGACCTCCCCAGTGCCTGTCAGTATTCCAGCAGTGGCGACATTGCCAAAAAACACAAAAACAAGCTGTTCGCTATCACTGCCGTTCCCATGGGAACAGGCCCGCAGAGGGTGTGCCCGCTCCGACACTCATCTGCACAAACAGTATGCGAGCTTACTCCCCAGCATGCTACACCAACCAGGCAGGGAGGGGGAGATCTGCACAGCCTCCAACACCCCCAGCCTCCTTCTCTAAGAACTGGGGCCTCATACAGAACCCTGCTAGTTCAAAGCTAGCCGGGGCTGCACAGAGGAGGGGAGGGGGGGCTGAGTAAACAGCAGAAAGTCGGCTGGAAAGACAATACACAAATAAATGCCAGGCCGCTTCAATGAGCCACAGTTTGCAGTTTGGCAATCACATCTTTCGAAGCATCACTTTGTTCTCTGCTTTCTGCTTCTTAATTTTTTTTTTCTTTCTTCTGAAACTGGCTTGTGTTGTAAAGTTCACCATCAGTGTGAATTAGCACCCCTTGCCACACCTCTGCAGCATCACCACAGGGGGCACAAACACTAATTAGTACACGGTGTACCTGCATCGCTTTATGGAAGCACAAGCACCACAAAACAGGTGTCAGTGACTGTAACCACTCCCGCATGTTACAACTTAAATTTCACCCTCTGAACCCGCCAAAACCCACCAGAGGGTTTGAAATTCATGTTTTCTTTTAAATAAATTATACCATTTATCAAAGCCAGAAACTATAAAATCAAAAAGAATAGTCAGATTTTCAACTAACCTTGAGCTAGGTTGAGCTACTCATCTGTGACGCGCCGTTCCGATGGGAAATTTAACCACATCTGAACTTAAAATTATGATGTTTCTCTAACCAGCTGTAATAAAAAAAATAAATCTGTGCTCCTCAGTTTAACTGAGAGGCCATGACTGACACAGCTCCAACCAGAAGTGACGTGGCAAAGACTTTTCTGTTGAACTGCAGGCTGTGTTTTCACAGAGCAGAGAAGACAAAAGTATGGAAACAAATTAAAACTATATTTTCCTGTATTTGTCACAACTGTGGGTGCTTGAGAAAGTGTTGATTCTAGGTTTTCTCAATGTTTGGAAGATATGCTTCAAGCCATAGTTGTGCTTTTCCATAGAGGTGCAGAACTTTTCCAGTTCTACTTTACATATATTTTATCATCTTAACTATCGATCTAATATTTTGTCTTATTCCACTGTTTGACTGCTCTAAATCTGTTGTTTTATAAATTTGCTTGTAAATCTCCTTAAACTGTATTTGATGTGTTTGAAAATTTTGATATAAATGAAGTTTGATTGATTGAATACAGCCAAAAGCTGACATACAGAACTCGCAAGCTAAAAGTGTTATTTTTGATGGCAGCCTTGGAATATAACAACAACAGATATACTGTGTATAATGTTGGCATATACAGGAACTTCCACTACGACACAGCTGATACAAAAAATAACATTGTTAAGCTGAATTAAACTGTCCCTCCACCCAAATAACAAAATGAAATGTGGTTTGTTGTACACAAAGCATTGAAAAATGACTCTGCATAACGTAAACAGTGAACAGCGTGTTTAAACATTAAGCCTACCTTGTTAAAATGAAAACAGTTTGGTGTAAAAGTGCAACAATAATTCCTCCTAAAACCTGAGAGTTTAACTTCTCTTCCCTCCACAGAGGTGCCATTATTTGTCAGTGAATGAACTCTCCCATGGCTTTCTGGGCTGACTGGAACTAGTTTAAACATTAAGGTTAAGACTTACAATAATATGAATTATGCAAATTTACCTGACTAATTTAGATATTAATGTTAAGACCCTACAGTTTTATATATAGAGACTGTATATATGACAAATGAGTCTTACGGACTTAAATTAACCTATAATGTTATATGATCTAATAAATTACCTGATTCATTTAAAAATCAAGATCAACGAAATTGTAGAGTTTAGTTTCTAGAGAGAACAGTGGGGCAGTGGTGGCCTAGTGGTTTGTGAAGCGAACTTGTAAGTGGTTGGTGGGTCGCCGGTTCGAGTCCCCAGACTGGCAAGAGGTTGAGGTGAGAATGACCGCTTGTCCCAGTCACCACCACTGTGGGCCCTTGAGCAAGGCCCTTAACCCCTGACTGCTCCCCGGGCGCTGCACCGCGGCAGCCCACTGCTCCTAGTATGCATGTAGTACTGTAAGGTTAACTTTGAATAGGATGAGTCAAATGCAGAGAAGGAATTTCCCCA
>OMNN01042583.1:0-11170 GCA_900302755.1 Chromis chromis
ATTATCATCTGGATTTTATGCCACACTGAATAGTCAATTTTCGGATGTTTTCCAGCCACACAAGTACACAGATCAGTGAAAGATATTTGAGGCAGCTCTGAAAATATTTCCATTATTGTGAGTTCCTCTAAAGCCGGTTTCAAATCTTACACATTTCTCCATGACATTAGTACCACCATTTTAACGTTGTTCTCCTACTTTCCTCAATCTCAAACCTTGCATCAAAGAGGTCAGTTATGTTAGCAGCAGCTAATGTAGCCTGGAGTCTCTCTCTCTAACTCTACAACCTCAAACTTTTTCACATTTCCAAGTTACTAGTCTTTAGCCTCAACCGATGATGATTCATGTAACATCACTTGAGGACATTTCTCAGACTGACACAGCTCCACATAACACATATGCAGAAAAATCCATAAAAGGCTCAGCTCAAATCTTTAAAAAACATTCCTAACTATTGTCTTTTAAAAGTTTAACTCAGAGAATCTTCATCATCTGGAAGTTGAGGGTACGGTTTGATCAAATTTAATTGCAAGACGAGATGAAAAAACCCACAAGCATCACCGGAATTTAATTTAAATGCTAAATCCCAGATGCTCATCTTTTTTTTTTTTCAAGTGGTCTCTTAACACAAGTTAGGAAGCACAAACACAAGCAAACAAAAAATCCTGAAATCTTTATGTGTCGTAAAATAACTCTAACTTGTCTTACATTGGCCAAAAAATGATGTTTTCAAATTGAATCACATTAAAGAATATATTTTGTGATCAATTATGAGGCATTTAAAGAGTAAATGTGCTGAAATGATACTTTTAAAACTAATTATCTGGATTGTTTTAATGATCTTGAATCATTTATCTCTTGTCAAAGTCACTCAGGTCTTTATTTCTCCCACGTACAGCACGTTGACTACAAGAACTAACCTACCCTCCAGCTGATCCCAGACCTTAACATTCATTGTTGTTGTGATGACATAATCAAAGCTATTTCCCTCACCTGTTAAGTTTTAAAGTTAAGTTTAATAAAAGTTACGTAAACCTTTGATAATAGGCCCCACGGAATGATTCCCACACGTTTAATTTCACTGTTATTTTTACTACTACCGTTCGCCTACATTAGGAAATGCTCAGAGAGACATGACCTAGAATGACTGAATGGTCTCCACAGCAACTAGCATCAGGGAGTCCAGCAGGAAAGTCGGCATCTGTGAACATGGAAATGGGGCAGTTTTTACTATATGCATAGCAGCGGTTTTTAAAATGTGGAATGTGCCACTGCTGTTTGGGAAGACCAGGAGAAAAAGTCTTTTTTGTTAGTTGCTTTCCTGGTCACTGTTAATGACTGATAAACATTGAGGGGTGGGATGGTGTCAGCATTTTTGATTTATAAAGGCGGGATGCAAGAAAAATACCTATTGATTTACAGTGTTTTATATACAGGATCCGTGAAACATTAAGGCAGGTTATTAATCTGTCCATCAGTGACTGTAAAGTCTCTAAAACTGTGATTTTAACAGAGTGAGTCTCTCAATAAATGATGCATCACAAAACCTGCCACCTACCAGTTACCACCTCCGACCTACTGTATGTGCATACAGATCAGAACGAGTCATCTTTCACTCCTTAAAGCATTTCTTCCACTTTTTTTTTTCCTGTTTTAAATCGCACAACTGGGGATCCTCTGCTCTTCAACACTTTCTCCTCCGCTGCCTCACACATTACAAATTCAAATCGGTTTGAATATGGTAAGGAGCGAGCCTCGGCTGTCCCTGTGGTATTTACAGTGCAGTGAATCTGAAGTTCTCTCTCTGGATGGTGGAGGAGGTTAGCCGGGTGTCTTCAGTCCCTCAGAACAGTAATTGATTTGCTCTCTGTCCTCCTGCAGATATGATTTGACACTCCTCGATTCCACTTTGGTCTTCAAATGCAGGTTTTCACGAAGTGGTGCTCTTAATCTCAGCTAAACCAAACACTTCACACAGTCCTGTATATTCATCGGAAGTTTGACAAAAGAATTACTAATGAGCCGAGCACGTATCAACTGGCACACTTTATTAACTTGTGTGCTTAACGAGGGCTTTGACTCTCAGATGTAAATCTCTTTCTATTGGCAGCCGACCTGATTAAATATTAAAAAGCCATATGTAAATGGTGCTTGATGTTTCTCCCATCCAGTGTGCCACTGATACAGCAAACTGGCACGAGCTCAGCTCTTTGATCAGCCGCTATCGCTCCTGCCTGTTAACAGACCTTTGCATTGATTTGTCACTTCACTCCGTGGCGCCACTGTTTTTGGCCCAGCCAGTGTTTAAACATCAGTTGTGTTCATCTGACAAGAACCTGACGATTCCCGTCTGTGAAAGCTTCAGATTCCAATCTGAAAGTGACATCAAAGCCGGTAGTTTTGCCTTTGATATGTTGGACGAGTTTCCACAAAGGAGGAAGTTTGTGTTTTGATCTGACTGTTGCTTTAGTGTCCTTGTGCCCGTCTCAGTCGTTTATATTTCACGGCGTTCATACAGCAGGTTGCCCTGGAAAGAAAACTTGAGTTCTTGTGTGGGAGATTCTGGGTGGTGCTCCTGCTAAGTCCTCCACCAGAGCTGTTCTTTGTAATCAAGCAACATCACAGAGCCGTGAAAGTGAGATGAGCTCTCAATTAAGTCCTTGGGGAGCCTTTGGAGCAAAGCATGTGGGAAATAGTTTTAGGGTATAGCAGTTAACAGACAGAGAGAAAGTCCAGGTTTCTTACCTCTCCAGAGGGTCAGAGCCACAGCTTTTCAGTTCCTGCAGCTTTGTTTGCGGAACAAGTGCAAATTAATCCCCCAAAAAGTAGAGTTTTATGTTTAACCTACAAGGGTTCTGGGATAGAAATAAGCTGTGGATTGGAGTCTGGATGTTAACTGCAACACTTGCCTGCTTCTGAACATAATACAACAAGCACAGTTTCTAGAGGACAGGGTTAGTCAAAATATTCTGTTCTTTCCAAAGCTGTTCCAAAATCTTTTTTACACAGATTGGTATAATGCAAAGGCTAAGTCACTTAGCGTGGTACCAAAACATATTTTGCATCCCTAACTACAATAATGATCTTCCCCCTGCAAAGGCCACAGCTGGTAAAGACAAAACCTTCTTAGCTACTATTAAATGTATTTTTGCTTTTTTCACTGTTTTTGCAAATCACTCTCATTTGCATGTAGTAAAACATGTTCAAAGCTCATCTGCCCCCTTTACTAAATGTTTCAGAAAAATCACATGAATTTCACACAACAAAAACACTCGTGGTCAGTGTTTTTGCACGTTGAATATTCATGTGTGAAAACAGGTTAAAGGGTTGAATGCAAGCTTCACTGGACTCTGTGTCTCACTTGTGATTTTCATTGTAATACCATAGGTTTCACATGTAATCCAATGGGTTTCACATGGGCATGTGTTTGGATTTCACATGTGTGAATGCAAGGTTCTGCCTTTATTTGAGCTGCTGCACATGGAGAAATGGTCCACATATTACTGTTTGTGACTATACCACATATTACAACATGTGGAATTTTTTTACACACATGCTGCACATTGTAAAACCTGTAGTGACATGTTTTTCAAATGTGAGATTCATGTGATTTTTCTGTAAAGAATCACCTTCAGTGTTTTTAAATGCACTAATCCTGTAGATTCTGTGGCACTGCAAAGATCCTCAGCAGATATTTGTTCCTTTCCTCTCCATTGGGGATTCGAATAGCGTAAAACACTTTCCATTGACTATCCTTTCCTTATTCTTTCTGTTCATCCATTTAATGGCTCTACGCCCATCTATAAGTCACCGTGCAACCATGAATTTGTGCAGCAGCCTAAGTATTTATTTCATACATGCATAATTAGATCTTCTCCAGTGCAGGGGATGGAGTCACGTTCCCAAAATAAATTAAATTCCAGCAAACATCAATTTACAGGAGGAAAGAGCTGTCGAGGAGCTTTATTGAGATGTATGAGCTGGAGGGTCTGAGCTTAATCAGACAGAGGAGGAAGGTGACAGTGGATCCCACCACCACCACCATCACAAAAACCTCCCATTCAGACACAAGCTTAGTGCTCTCAGCAGTGCTTCAATGACATTCCTTCCACAGCTCACGGTATGAAAAATAAATGACAAGATGATGGGTTTGTTTACATTTTTTCATTTCCATTTGCATTGTTCGGCTTAGAGAGACACTGACCGGCTGAATAAATGCATCTTCGCCATCCTTTTCTCAGCCCTTTCATCTAGAGTGTGTTAAAGAATTAAATGACAAAGTGCTGGACTGAAACCATTCAGAAAGTTATTACAGTGACTCACTGACACAAACTGCCAAATCACTTCAGAGTACAATAGTCTGTTCTTCACTGACAGGTATTGTTATTCGCAGCTCCACCGCCTCATATATGTTCTGAGCTGTGTCCTGACAACTTCTGCTTCTTAAATTCAAATAAATACTTTGCGCATTGTGAGCAGCTCACTGGTAAGATTAAGATGCAGATGAAAAATGAGGTGGTGGGTTCTCTAACTACCCGTTTTCTTCATCTCATTGCTCTCCCCATTATCGACTGCTGGCTTTAAACCTCTTAATTAACCTCTGTGCAATTAGAAAAAGACCTCAGATATTTCAATTTGCATGAAACTACCTCTTTGCGAGTCAAAATAACTGCATCTCACTTGCACTTGTGATAACAGAATTTTCCACTGTTGAGTACTTTGTGCTGGATGCAGTACAGCACAATATATTATGTCCTGCCAACATCAAGACACACAACTCTGGTGTGTGCCATTTAGGACTCATTTAAATTTTAAATGATGTCTTTGCGTGTAAATAATTAAACGCAGGAAGAAAGAAACTGTCGAGGTAAGAGGAGGACAACCAACAAAAACTCCTAAACTCCACCTATTTTCATTCCAATCGCAGTTGAACAGCAACTAAAAACAACCTCAGGGGTGATTTTATTATTGTTAAGAGAACTGAACACAGGACCCTAAATGAGCCCCATTTATCTGAATAAAATTACCCACATAGAATAACACAACAAAAGGTTTTTAACTTCATGGTTCAGTTCCATTTCATGCACTGCGAATGCACATATGTATAAGATTTTGTAGGCTCTGGGGAGGCTTTGTAATATTACATGCACATGATTTAAGAAAACTATTTTGTAATACTCAATATATAATAAAAATAATCACAATTTATATCAGTATGTTTGATTGGGCTGCAGTTGGAGCAGGTTTACTGAGTTATTTTTACATATTCTTATAGCGCCCAACTCAAAATCAGGTGTCAAACTACTGGAAACTGTGAACGAGGGTGGAGATCGTTGTTACCATGTAGCATTTATGTGAAATAACTTGTTGGACTGGCTGAAACTCTTATTGCAAAACATGGTGAAATGACGCAAATATCTCACCAGCCAATCACATGGCAGCAACCCAATGCATTTAGGCATGTTGAAGTGATCAAGACAATCTGTTGAAGTTCAAACTGAGCATCAGAATGAGGAAGAAAGATGATTTAAGTGAACATAGCATGGTTGTTGGTGCCGGTCTGACTATTTCAGAAACTGCTGATCTGCTGGGATTTTCATGCACAACCATCTCTAGGGTTTACAGAGAATGGTCAGAAAAAGAGAAAATATCAAGTGAGCTGCAGTTCTCTGAGTGAAAATGGCTTGTTAATACCAGAGGTCAGAGGCCAGACTGGTTCAAGATGATAGAAAGGCAACAGTAACTCAAAGAAACACTCATTACAACCAAGGTATGCAAAAGACCATCTCTGAACACACAACATGTTGTACCTTGAAGCAGATGAGCTACAGTAGTAGAAGACCACACCAGGTGCCACTCCTGTCAGCTAAGAACAGGAAACTAAGGATATAATTAGCACAGGCTCACCAAAATTAGACAATAGAAGACAGAAAAAAATTGTCTTGATTTCTGCTATGACATTCAGATGGTCACAATTTGGACAACATGAAAGCATCCATCCTGCCTTGTATCAATGGCTCAGGCTGCTGCTGGTGGTGTAATGGTGCGGGGGATATTTTGTTTGCAAGCTTTGGACTCCTTAGTACCAACTACCTGAGTAGCCTATTGTTGCTGACCATGTCCATCCCTTTATGACCACAGTGGACCCATCTTCTGATAGCTACTACCAGCAGCGGGATAATGCACCATGTCACAAAGCTCAATTCATCTCAAACTGGTTTCTTGAACATGACAATGAGTTCACTGTACTCCAATGGCCTCCACAATCACCGGATCTCAATCCAATAGAGCATTATTGGGATGTGGTGGAACAAAAGATTTCCATCATGGATGTGCAGCCGACAAATCTGCTATCATGTCAATATGGACCAAAATCTCTGGGGAATGTTTCCAGCACCTTATTGAGTCTATGCCATGAAGAATTTTGACAGTTCTGAAGGCAAAGGGTACTCCAACCCGGTACTAGCAAGGTGTACTTAATGAAGTGGCTGGTGAGTGTATATGTTGGCACTGGGAGGTTGGTGAATACTGTGGGTTGCAGGTTGGAACATATGTGGATCAGGCTTGTTCTAGAAATCAGATTTGGATCTGGAGAGTTTGGAGGCCAAGTCAGCATCTTGGGCTCTTTGTCAGGTTTCTCATTTTATTTTGGTGGTAGGGCTCATTGTCCTGCTGGGCAGGCTGTTGATGCTGCCATTGGGGAGTGTGCTTGATCTGCAACAATGCTTCGGTGGGTGTCACAATAGTTTCCCTGCAGAGCATTGTTTTTTTACAAGCTGATTGGTGTCATGCAGTTCACCTGTCAGCGGTTTGGATGTTGTGGCTGATTGGTGTATTTGTTGAGGTAGCGTGTGAATGTGTCGAGAAAATTAATAGCGTACTGGTTCATTTCCAGCACTTTTCTGCGCCACTTATTTTTACACCTTGTCAAGGCTTCTTGTTAATGCCTTTTTCTTCCGCCTCTCTCCTCTCTGCAGACTTTTTGGCACATCGAAGGCTCAGACTTGCATAAACATTGAACATAATTTCCACAGTAGGGGCGTTTGATCTTTGTCCAAATAGATAATTAGCTGGAGATGCCATAGTCTGCCACCCACTGTCTCCTTGTCACACCCGTGCTGTGAGGAAACGCTGGCAAAGAAAAAAGATCCATTTCTACTGGCGGGCCCCGCTCCGGCTGGCATCAGTGACGGGATGGATCTTGAGGGGTTCTTGAGGGTTTTTGTTGAGAGGCTTTTTACCGGCTCAGCTATTTATAGCACCATTTACCCTGCAGGTGATCAGCATATTTTATTTAGGCTCACTAACAGGCTGACTGGGTGGCACTCCAGCTGAATATTCCTTCTTTTCTTTGCTGTCCTTAGATCTCCAGTTTGGGTGATAGTTATATTTATAAATACATGGCACTGAAAAACAATTGTGCTCAGACTGATTGGAAAAACATTGGACAAAAGTTAATTAAGCAAACAGCAATCTGTCCATTCGTCTATGTTCCAATCCCTTCCTATATCACAGTGCAACAAGCTAAGCAGAGAAGCCTTCGAATTTTATTTCCCCAGTCATGTCCTTCAGCTTCCCCTGGGGGATCCTAAGGCCGTCACAGGCCAGATGGGATGGATCTAATCCCTCCAAGGTCGTCATACCAGTCGCATGTTTGCAAAGAGCTGTTCAGGAGACATCGTCATTAGATGCCTGGACTGTCAATCCAAGTGCAAATGAAACACAAGAATTTAAAAGTACATATAGCAGATGTTTTCTTAAAGCTTTTCAAATTTCTACTTTAACTGACAGGAGGTTGCAGTTTGCTAAACTTTACATCACTGTATACTTCGGGGTTAGTAGACATCACTACTACAAAGATACTATTTTGCATTCACATTAAACTTAATACAGAATATTTCATGATTTATATCAACCCACTAGTTCGAAAAGCTGAATCAGTGAAAAATGTGCATCAATGTCAGAATCTCTCAGTATTTGTCCTGTTTTTGCTTTAATGACAGCAACACTGGAGCTGCATTTGTTCAGACCTGATAATTCATGTTATTCCATTCCATTGCTTGATGTGACAATTCTCCAAAGACATGCTTGTCATGTCAGGAATCTTTGGCTTTTTCAGTCTTTAAGTTGTCCATAAATGTTCAGTGGGGTTGAGGTCAAGAGACCCCAAGAGATCCTTGGTCTTCTTAGGTCTTTAAGTCAAAGCTTTGAGGTAGGTTTGGGCTCTTTATCCTGCTGCAGCATGAATTATTCTCCACAAAGATACAAACCAAAGGGAAGATCATCTCTCTAAAGAATGGACTGCTGCTTCTCCTTGATCAGGGTGGAATCGATTTACTGCAAGTGCAAGTGGTTTAGAGACCCTTGTTGTCCTCTGAGACCACTAAGATTGACTGTATATAGTGGCATGCAAAAGTTTGACCCGTGGTCAAAATTTCTGTTTTTGTGAACAATTAAACAAATAGAAGATTAAATGATTTCCAAAAGGAATGAAGTTACAGACAAATATTGAAAAGAGTGTTTCATGTTTAACTTTATGCATTTTAAAGATCATTTCATCTTCTACTTGTTTAATTGTTCACAAAACAGAAATTTTGACCAGGGGTGCCCAAACGTTTGCATGCCACTGTATATGAAGATGGACCAATCCTCAGTAATGTCACCCATAGATTTCATTAACAGCATTTTTGAAGCTCATTGTGGTTGACATGTTGGCAGTGACTGACTCCTCCTACCTTCAGACTAATCAAAGAAAGGAGCAGGTGGAGATCAGGCACCGAACTTTTACTCAGAGAACCCATAACCTTAAATACTCACAAATTACTAACGTGCTTCTGTTTGATCGCTAATCTTGACATGTCACAACTTATCCTGTTTTTTAAAAAGTCTTTAGAAGGAAGGCGAAGGCGAACCTTTCGATTTACCAGTCCTTCTATGTTCCAACCCTCACCTATGGTCATGAGCTCTGGGTAGTGACCGAAAGAACAAGATCGCGGGTACAAGCGGGCAAAATCAGTTTACTCCATTGGGTGGCTCGGCTCAGCCTTAGAGATAGGGTGAGAAGCTCGGACATCCGGAGGGAGCTCGGAATAGAGTTGCTGCTTCTTCAAAAGGGGTCAGTTGAGATGGTTCGGATCTGATTTGGACTAGAGGTTTCCTGGGAAGAGACCATGGGGTAGATCCAGAACTTACTGGAGGGATTATATATCTCATCTGGCCTGGGAACACCTCGGGATCCCTGAGGAAGAACTGGAAAGTGTTGCAAGGGGGAGGAACGTCTGCAATGACCTGCTTCATCTGCAAATGGACATTAAAATATGACAGACTTTTTCTGTACCACACTGTATATGCTTTTTGATTCTCTTCAAACAACGGATCACTGTGGTGTTTGTCAAACGTTACATGAAGAGGAGCCGATGGTGCATTTGTTGAGGACTATTTGCTGCTCTAGTAAATATTTTAGTGTGTGTTCATAGCTATGAAGGAACATGCCACCCAGTGTGGCTCACAGATGGTACAACATGAGGTTGTATGGATCTAAAGAATAACACGTCTGCACACACTTGTTAGTAGAATACATTCATGTCATGAGATTTGTTGTCAGACCAGAAACAGTATAGAATCCCCAGACTTACTGTATCATTTAATAAGCGCTCAGCTTGTAGTTACTGTCATTAAAACTGCATGACATTCCCATGACAGTCTCTCAGCTTGTTCTCATTGATCAGATGTTACATTCGTCCTGTCATTCATACTGTATTCTTGCCTCAGGTTGTTTTTCATGTTGCATGTATTCCAGACTCCCACAGTTAGCGCTGTTATTACTACACTTTGTGTGGTTAAGTGGGCGATATGAAGACACTGTGCAGGATGAGTTTGCACCTGAGGACTCAGAATGTATGTGGGTGAAAC
Source organism: Chromis chromis (assembly GCA_900302755.1). NCBI lineage: Eukaryota > Metazoa > Chordata > Actinopteri > Pomacentridae > Chromis > Chromis chromis. Next base: position 9,913 of record OMNN01042583.1, read on the forward strand.
ATTTGCAAGTGACGGGTCATCGGTGAAGAACAAAATAGCGAGTGCAAAGTTTTTGTGTAATGAAGAAAGACAATTTTCAGAAGGATCAAAGAAAGTTGCTGGAAACAGAATAAAAACCATTTTTCGAGAGAAAGCGAAGAGCGCTGGGAGGCCTTCGAGTGTCTACTCTGAGAAGTAATATTTCTTTTTCCCCCAGGCGGTCTCTCTTTAGTCTCTTTCTCACGTACCTACATCAGAACAAAAGATTCCTTGTCAAGTGTAAAGCCCTTGAATTAGAGCTGTTATTTGCTGATCACACAGATGTGGTTTGTGGCTTCATCTTGTCTCTCAGTGTTTGTCTCCTGTGTATTCCTCACCGAGGGTTGTTGAAAGAGGTGAAACGCAATTTGCTGTCTATGACTCGAAATAACTTGTATATCCGGACAAGTTGCCATTACTGTATGATTCAGTGAAATCCGAAAAAGAGCTGTTTGCAGTTTGATGGGAAGTGAGTAATCCCATCATTCCAGTGCCTCTATATTTGGAAGTTTTTGCAGCAGCAACTCATCAGCTGTGGGTCTCTTAAAATCTAAAAGTATGTTGTGGAGAGTATTTACTAATCCTGTCGCAAATTAATGCCTACACCACAAAACTTTGTGTCATTCCAATTTTTTAATTAAGCAGTGCATTTTCAAAGACCACAGATGTAAAAGAAAATATAAATCCTGGAACTGAAATGTGCATTAACCCTGCATGGACTCAGTAACTAGCCTGGTGTTTCAGCTCAATAAGAAACTGAGTGAATTATGCAGAATTAATGTGGATTTTTGGCAAAACTTTTAAAACTTCTTCGTCTTCGTTGTTTCTGTAAACAGATAAAATCACAGCAAACTTTATGGCAATTACCAGTCGTTGTTCTGGAGCTGCTGTGAAACATTTAAAGTCGATAAAAAAAGGCAGACGGTAGCCGCAAGAAACAGAACGTTAAATTAAATGCTGTGCACAGAGCAGAGCGAGTCTTTATTGCTCCCAAGAGGATAGTTGGTTTGTAATCAACAGTTAACAGTTTAGTCACCAAACATCCTCACACATATGAACACAATATATAAATGTACAACAGCTGTTTTTACATATTTACATGTTGAAAATATATGTAAATGTCTGACACAAATCAGTAGAGTCGTAACATGGCAACAACTGTAAATTCAGTATTGATATGAATATGTGACAAAAACAATAAAATAAATTTTTTTTTAAAGTACCTATGTAAGAACAATAG
>OMNN01042584.1:0-12033 GCA_900302755.1 Chromis chromis
CACACAGATATACACCGATCAGGTATAACATTATGACCACCTGCCTAATATTGTGTTGGTCCCCCTTATGTGGTCAAAAATGCTCTGAACCATTGGGCATGGACAAGAGGACCCTTCAGGGTGTCCTATGGGGTCTGGCACCAGAACGTTGGCAGTGGATCCTTTGGGTACTCTGGCTTGTGCAGTGGGGCCTCTGTCAATCCAACTTGTTCCACTGCATCCTGTTGATGCTTGATCAGAATGGGCTCTAGGAAGTTTGGAGGTCAAATCAACATCTTTGGGATTCCCATTTCCATAAGTGTTGAAAAACAATGTAATACTGGAACATTCAAGTACTGTAAAAACAGCAAGTACAAAAACAAATGTATTTAAAATAATTGCATTTTTAGTGGATTTAAATACAATAAAACTAATTTTAGGGTCACGCACATGCAAAAGAATGAATCACTGTTTTTAGAAATACAAATTTTTGATGTGGACATTATGTATTGTGGTGGCCTGTTATGTAAAATGACAGTTAAATATGATTCATCATTTGATAATGAATCATTATATCATTTAATTCATCATATGATTCATCACTTAATATACATATTTGTGCCCACATAGCTGCAAATATCAGTAAAATAGTGATCTTTTTTGTTGCTAATTTAAATACAGTAATAACATTGTAAAGAATAAATCCCTAGTTTTAAACATACAGATTAATGATTATTTACAGTTTTGGCCTGTCTTTTTTTAAGGGTTTTACATTTACAGGGCAGCTGTGGCTCAGGTGGTAAAGCGGGTTGTCCACTGATGGCAAGGTTGGCGGTTCGACCCCCGGTCCCCCCCACATGTCTTGGGCAAGACACTGAACCCGAAGTTGCTCCCAATGGCAGATTAGCGCCTTGCATGGCAGCTCTGTCGCCATTGGTGTGTGAATGTGTGAATGCGAAACACATTTGTAAAGCGCCTTGGGTACCGCTAAGGTACAAAAAGGCACTATATAAGTGCAGACCATTTACCATTTATTTACATTAATACTTTTTCCCCATGATTTTTGTAGTTCACTGCAATGTTTTCACCTGTAGTCATCATTAAGAAAGTCGATATGTCTGCCTGATAGTTGCATCTACTTAATATTGCTCTGTTTCAACTCTTGCCTTGCATCTATTATAAAATTCTTTGTGGCAACTTGAGAAAAATAGGTGTTGCATACCGCTATGCACATCAAGTATGATTTTAACAAGCATGTTTTTGAAACCCTCTTCGGTAACTGTGGTAATTTGCATGATGTCTTTGCGAGCTGAAAACTTATCACATCAGTGATTTCTGTCTGCTGTTAGGAACATTTTCTTATATTGTGTAACACTGGCCAAGGCATCCAAAATAGGTGTTTGTTTTCTTTGGATGGCATTCCTATCTGGCTTCACTCTCATCAGACAGAGCTTTGTGGTGCTGATTGAAATGGTCACACAATGTGTTGCCTTGTCTGGTTAACAGTTACAAGACACTGCAGACGGAGTGCCTGTTTTTCATCAGCATCGTCCTTTCTGTTGCAGAGATATGTTGCATTTGTTTTTTGTCTTGCTTTTTAGTGTTTTTCGCCTGTTCCACATTCATGTCACTGAGCACACGTGGAGCCTCCATATCAGCATATAATTTGTCCTGTAAATCAAGTTCAGAGGAAATAATATTCAAGCAGACAGACTTCTCTTGTAGATTAGTCATGGAAAATGAGAACTTTGTGAGTTTTCGTCTTGTATGAAGCAGCAGAAAAGCTAGAAAAATCTAACCCATTGATTTCTTTTGTAAAGTTGTACTGAAAAGAAAACTGAAGAACAAAAGAAACTGTACTGCAAACACAACAGATGGGACTCTTTAATGTAGACAGACGTTGTATTGAGTGCTTAAGTACCTTTAAACAAACACAATCATTGGGTTAGTGGGAATCAGTGTGATCAATCAATTTCTAATCCATTGACTCAGTTTTCCAGTAGGTCTGTTCTATCGATCCAGAGGCCTGGGAGGATGGAAACATTAAACTTTCCCAGGACTTGTACATCTCGGTCTTTTCTTTTCTTTGTATTATTGCTGCACTTTTATGTTAAAAAAAATACATCTTATAATACAAATAAACAAATGTTGCTGGAGAAGAGTGCTTACTCTAATTAAGCTAATCAGATAAAGACATTAAAATGATAATATTCCAGTCTAGAGTCTTGATCGGGTTAACATTGATTAGTTGAGTGTATGTAAATTCACTCAGTGGCTGTACAGCAGTAGTTCATTCCTCCTCCACCCCCCAGGACTCTGTGCAGGCCTCTCAGTTCTCCATCCAGCCTCGTCCCCTGGTAGATGATGCCATCGGCGAGCTGCTCCACAGTTCTTCCTCCCATTTAGATGACTGCGATAGCACTGCGCGCATCATTTCTTTCTTGCCCTGTGCCTTTAACAGCAAAAAGCTGCCATGTAGGGGGAGAAGCTGTGGGCGATGCAGGTGGATGCCCCTGCGGTGTCCTGGATTACAGACTATCTTGCCAAGAGGCTGCAGTTAGTATAATTCCAGGGGCCACCTCAAGGCATCGTCCTGTTATCTCTCATTTGCCTTCGTATCTCTCTTTGTGAGCTTCCTGCCTTTCCCACCTTGAAAAACCCCAGCTACAGAATTTAGCCTTGATGAAGAGGATGACTAGTTGGTGTCAGTACAGGTGGTTTAAGACAATCCAGCGTGCTGTCATGAGGCCTGCAGCTCGGCTTCATGGTGATTGAGGATATGTTTGAGTCACTTCATAGAGTTTGACACCTTCCTTTGAGAAAGCACCTCAAAAATGATTTTACAGAAGCATAATGCAGGCTGCAGGTTGTCACGATTACTTTCCTTGGCACTTACATGAGGCACAATATTAGAGATCTTTGTTGATGATATGCAGTTACCCCCGAACCTGGACTGAAGCTGATTTTATACTGACATTTTCTCATGTACACTCTAAAAAGTAGTTTAAGAGACATATTTGTACCACTTAATAAAATGTATGGTTAATTCAGTGATTCAGATAAACCTTGTTTAACATTATTTTGACAGGTTGGATTGACATCATGTTGTTGGTAATTGCATTTGTGTAATTTAAACTCAAATTTCTGCCTTTCAAATTAAGGTAACTTCATTAAATTCATTTACATTCAAGTCAGGATTCTAAGTCTCCTTCCCTGTCTGTGTAACACTGGAGCAACTTTTTTTTCCAATTTGCCAATTTAAATACTTGCATTTATAATTAAGGTAATTGAGTACATCAAACTTTAAAAATCCCTTTAAATTGATTACACATGAAAATTTAGTTTTTCCAACAAGTACATGTTATTTAAAGACTTTCCCGCTGCCAAGCTTAGCATTGCACCTTTACACATTTATTAAGCCTTATTAAGTTTTATACTTGTTTTACTCAGGCAGTGCTTTTGTTATATTGCACTGCCGTATAACAACAATAAAGCTTCTAATCTAATTCAATCTAAACTTTTGTTTATGATAACAATCATAAGTAAATGGTAATTTAAAACACCTTTGATTGTAGAGGAAAAGCTGATTCCTGAACTTAGTTTCATTAGAAGTTGTCACAGTTTACAAAGACCGATGCAAACTGATGCGTTAATTGTTTTTTAATGCTCCAAAATAAAAAAAAAGAACAACGTTGGTAGATTATGTTCTAAAAATTAATTCTGTGGTTAGAAGTTCAGCCCCTAATTGGGCAGCCCTTGGTAATCACGCTCATTAACACCCATGATCTTTGGGTGGTGCACTTTTCCAAACAGCACACACCTTCAGAAGGATGGCTGACTCCACATGTTTTACTGGGTGTTAGCCAAAAAGTAAGTGTTGAAAAAGTACTTACGCTCCAACTTTCAGAGAGAGGAAACAATACTCTAAGCACAATCACTTATTGTGTCCATTTAAGGCCATTTCTGATGTGTCAGTGGTTTGAGTTTGAGTGCCAACTACCCAGAGAGGCTTCCTTAGGTTGAATCAGCTATAATTGGTAGAAGGAGGCAGGGCTTCATTGAAAGTGAAAATGAAAATGAAAACGACCTTTTTTACTAACAGTAAAAGCAGAGATGCCGGGGTTGCTCCCTGCAACAGAACGCTGAAGGGATTTAGACTCAAAGCACTGAAACTGTAAAAGCTGTTACAGGACAGGAGATAAAACCAGCATGGCCATTAAAGTGGCAGGTCTTGTATTTTTATTGATTTAAATACATCTGAATAAAAATTGTAAAGTTAATGTGAAATGTATTGGAATGATTTAATTTTCTGCTACTTTATACTTTAATTATACAACATATAAAAAGGAAATATTGCACCTTTTACTCCACTACATGTATCTAAGTTAGTACAGTTATTAATCATTCGTTTAAAAAAATGATTAATCTGCCTGTTATTTTCCTGATTAATCAGTCTTTTGGTCCATGAAAGTACAGTACAATACCCAAAGATACTCAGTTATCTCCCATAAATCAACAATCATTTGGCATTTTTGCTTGAAAATCCTTTAAACTATTACCTTAATGTCAAAAATGTCACTTTTAATTGATTTACTAACCAATTGCTATACAAATAAGCTGTTTCCATGGCAGATTTTATGCACATTTTGATGTATCACATTAGAAAACGTTAATGGAAAAAGCTACATTTTACAGTTTTTCCACTTACCTGAGGTGGTTATTGACTTTTTTGAAAAAGAGTTAATGCCCATAAGAGTGATGGGAATCTGCCTGTTCCTTCCTTCTTACTTCAGTTGGCTGTAAACATGTACCTCACATGACCGATCATCTGTTTCCACTTATTTTGTTGTCTTCGTCTTCAGACGGCATAAAACATGACCAATACCAGCTGACATGAAAGAATAATTACAGCTTTGCTGGTTGAAAACTATTTCTGAAGACTTTACTTCATTTTTTATTTTGCAGAAGTTTTGTTCTTCAAGGATTTTTAGCGGTTGGCAAACAACTGGTTTTGTTTCCAGCTTCATCCCCTCTGTGTATTACAGCCATGTAGCTTCTGACAACACTTTGCAGTCTAGTTTACTTGCCCAAAGCAGGTAATAGAAATGATTATTTTATTATTATTATTGTGACATTTCAAAAGTGTGCTTCAATTTGCTTGACAGTTAGATAGAAGCATCTCTCATCTCTTGATTGATTAGTGAGATGTCAGAATTAACTGAGCAGCTGCAACATTAACATACATAATAATTAAAGAGCCCATATTATGCTTTTGTTGTTTTTCTCTTTCCTTTAGTGTGCTATAACTTTTATTGTGCATGTTAAAGGTCTGTGAAGTTTAAAACCCAAAGGCCACGCCAAAGGGAGGTATTGTCTCATACAGAAAACACTGCTCCTTCCTTGCAGTCCACCATTTTCTCCTCATTAGAGCTGCTCCTGCTAGGGATACATCATTATATTATATACAGTACATAGCTAACTTTGTCTCATTTCTGTTGCGTCAGCTGACCAATCAGAGCAGACTGGGCTTTTCAGGATGAGGGGTCTTAAAGAGACAGTAGCTAAAACAGAGCGTTTCAGACTAAAGGTGAGGGGAGGTGCTGCAGCAATGTATAGTATGAGAAAAATCATGTGTTTTTGAACATTAAAGCATGTAAACATATTCTAGTACACCCCCAAAATAAAATTATAAACCAGTAAGTGTGCATAATATGGGCTCTTTAATATCACATAATATTAGAGTGCAATTTTACATGCCAGTGCATCCATAACAATATCCCAGTATGTGATAAGAAAACAGTCCTAAAGAAGAATGGTCATTAATGTCCTGTTCATTAGCGCCACAGATTTTCTTGCTGACTGACACAGACAGATTTCACCACTTACTGACCTCGGCACTGCCACCATGCTGGGGCCGAAACAAACTAGCTGCTGGTGGATTTCTGACACAGCCAGAAGTCTCAGAGTCCATCCAACACTCCACATGGTGGCAGCCGTCCTGACTACTTAGAGGGGGGGGGTTCACATTATTAACAACCTGCAGTGGCCCGATAACACCGTGGCAATAGATTAGACAGGGCAGAGCTGGCTGTTCTTCCTGAGGAGGTTCAGGTTATTTAATGCAGCCTGTCTTAATCCCACACACTGTAACTGAAAAGTCTGCCAAAAAAGTCCATCTGTTCCCTGCATATAGGCGCCTTAAATGTATAAAGTTCTCCGAGTTCGAAAAAGTTTTGGGGGTCCTTTGAAGCAGCTTTTTAAATGATTTTCAGTTTCTTTTGGTACCGCCGTAATGAAGTAACAACCATTTGACTGTGGAAACAAATAGTCGGTATACTGGATGTTAAATCACTGTATGGTTTCCGTTTCTCCTGTGTAAGGGTACAATTTTGTAACAACGCTGATGGAAAATATCTCCTCCTACACAAGCCTCTACACTGCCACCCCATCTCCTCCGTTACTGGCACACATAATATGTCACATTTTCATAAAAGAGACGAGGGAGCCAGTCAACAGTAGAGACCCGGCCAAAAGTCCCAGTGAACAGCATGCAAAGTACTGCAAGTGTTTTGGCATTTGCATTTTTGGCTGAGTAGCTTTTGAGCGCATGTACATCTACAGCGCTGCTACAAATCCGCAGATGACAGAAGGTCGGTCCTTTTCACTGGCAGATGTGAAGACCATCAAAGAGGGCTTTTTGTAGGGAAAATGCCAACACGCAGTACACTTCACTGACACTTGCTGCACTTCTTGAAGCGGTATTCAGAGCTAAGTGTGTCGCACAATTTACCTTGGTCTGCTGTGCCGTACCAGTGTGGATGTTGTAGGCTTTTAGGATCCACAAGATAATCAACAGACATGAAGAAGTTAAAGTATATGACATGTTGAATAATTATTATTGTTCAACCACTAGAGAATTACTTGAGAACAGATGGTTAAAAAGGTGATATATTCTGGACAGGACTGATAACTGTGTTATATCGGGTATCTGATGGCTGGGCGATAATTACTGAGAATTTTAATGGCCTATTTTTAATAAAGACCAGCAGAAAATAGTTTTAATTAGAATTTTACCACTTAAGCCGATTTGTAGAGGTACGCATATAATAACTTAATATTATAATAACAGCAACAAATATATGAATTACTCACATAAATAAGGATAAATAAGTAATCATATCACTTTGATAGACATCAAATAAAGAAAACAGGTAAAACTTGGAGGCACACGAAGGGCAACCAGTGTGAAGCTGCTTTACCGCACTGAGGTTAAGGTTCCATCAAGGTTTCATCAAGACTCCATCAGCCTTCTGTGCAGGCCGCCAGGAGAGCGTTGCTGAGGTGGAGGTAGTGGAGGACACAGGGTCATAGGTGTTTGTAGGTCTAAGGTTTAGAAACGATCTAGAGAGGGACCACACTTGGGATTTGTTCATGCAAATGAACTTTGTATCGTCATTGTAGACCTTCAAATGTCTATCAAATAGGGATGTCCTAGTCTGATCTCAAAGGGTCAAGGCCAATCAAGGCATTTTTTAACCCTCCTATTACCTTCAAATTTACTAACATCTTTAATCCTTGGGGTCAATTTGACCCTAGCAATTTAAACCTCCAGAAAATTATTATAATTAAAAGTTACTCAAGTTTATGTGACAACACCTCATTGACAGAATGAACTGAATGAATCAGTGGTTCTCGCACTATTACAGTTATGGTTATGTTAGGTGAGGGCCCTAAAGCTTTTTGAAGATTAAAAAACCTAATCTGTCTTTTGTTTATGTTCGCTGTTACACAGGTGTTGGAAAGGGAGTGCACAAGCTATGGCAGGACACTAATTTTCTCAATAAATGTAGCATTATCAATCAGTAGTTAATAAATTTGGTCATTAGTCCTGTGCACACATTTAAAAAAAACGCTGTTTTAGTCAATGGATAATGTATACAGGCAGCAGAGGCGGCAACTTTGTCTCATAAAAATGCTGTCTTAGTCGATCCCACCTTCTGTTAAAGACATGAGCTCTGGTGGGAGGCCATTTAGCGTCACAGAAATCTTTGTCATGGTGGCCAATTGCTAGCTTAACCCACACAATGCTCTCTGCTTGCGAACACAGAACCTCCCGCCTCCTCTGGTTACTACAGTAATTAACAGTCCATCTGTTGGCACAACCAGGTCCTACAGCTTGAAGTGTGTATTATCTAGGAAAATGGCATTGGATCAGCAGATGCTAAATATTAAATGACTTGGATCAGATTGGATCAAGGAGACAAAATAACTTGAATGGGACATCCCTACTATCAAACATCCTGTTGAGCAGTTTTGTTATTACTATTGATGGCAGTGTCTCTCACTGGTACAAATCACATTGCTTTATTTCCCAGGCCTATTCCATTGTCCGAAATGTTTCGACAAAAAAAATCAATATAATATTATGTTTTATCTTTTATGTACAGTACCTGTGCTTCTAGATTTATAATTTGCTGTCATTTTTTAATTGCATTTGCAAACAAAATCCTCTCTACTATTAAGAAAGCTACAAAGTTTATAGTTGGCTCAGGTGACCCTGAACTATCGCTCAGTTCTGCTGCTAGAGGCCCAGACTCCTGTGGGACCTCCAATCATTTACTGAGCACCTCTCCTTTCCTCTCCTCTCCTCTCTTTAGATCTCCATGCATTTATATGCCACAATTGCATGTCATTAACTTTGTGTCTTCTCTCTCCAGTAGTCTGTGTTTTGTCCTCTCTGTCCTCTCTCTCTCCCTGTACCTCTATGCAGGTATCTCTGCTGTGTGGTTACTGGCCTCACCAACCTGTTCACTGTTTATTTTTGTTATTGTTTATTTCTTTCATATTTCTTTTCATATTTTCTCTCTCCGCTCTCAGCTTTCTATCCGAGTCTGGTTTTGTTGAAGGTGTATTTGTATTAAAAGGGATTTTTTTCTCCCTACTGCCGCTAAGTTCTGCTTAGTGTTGATTTGTTGCATTTCTCTCTATAAAATGTCTTGACCTTCCTCTGCAAGGTTAAAGAATACATCACTGATTTTTATTTGTTTTAAGTAATCAACTGAGCCCGATTGTGACATGTATAGTATTTCTTTTTGCTGGAGTGATGAGAGGTCCTTATTCACCCAACTGAGTTCCTCAAATTAACCTCCACATGCTTACAGCCTTAACGGCCACTTGCCAGAAATGTGTCACACAAGCAGGCAATTGACAAATTGCAAGTAGCGCAACTGTGGGTGTCGGGCCAAATCCATTGTCACTTCAGTGAAGGTCTTTTGTTGTGAAACATCTGCAGCAAGTGCTGCAGTTAAACAGTGACGCAGCAAGACAAAATTGAATTGATTGAGTTAACCCTTTCACATTCACTTCCTTTTTGCTAAAGCAGAGCTTGGGAGTATTTTGTTTGTTGGACTCTTTCTATAAAAACACAGAGCAGTGCATAGAGATTCAACAAGTTTTATGCCTCTCGCAGTTTTACTATGTGTGCATTCTTCTTGCTAAATAATGACCTGCTGCTGCTGCTCTGGCATTAGAGTTTTAAAATACTTACGTTTGAATCATGAGGATTTTTGCTTTTAAACAATAACTCTGAATGAGGAGACGTATTAAAAATACAGTGGCAGAATAGTAAGAGTAATTTAATTAAGAGTCTCCAATGCTCGTAGCTTTGTAAAGCTGCACTCATAGACTGTATATAAAAATGGATGAACCCTCCGTTACTTCACCCATAGGTTTCCTGAACAGCTCAGTGTGGGGGTTTCAGTCATAGCCTTCTTGTAAGTGAATAACATCCAGCTAATCTAAAAATAGACAAAGAGGTGGAGCGTGAGTGGAGCTGAGGTGGGCCATGCAAATGTCTCTTTGCCAAGAACTTTCCTGTGACAACAACCAGCTGTCACTCAAAGTCTCCACGCCCTTCATTTTCCATTACTTTGAGCCATAATACACATTAAACTAGTGAGTTATATAGACACTTACCCCCATACAGATAAATTAATAAATTACCTATTGAGACCAAAACTGTTTTTTATACCAAGCTGCAAACGTGTATTTTTGCTATAAAGTTGGCCATTTCAACATGGAGGGTAATGGGACTCAGCCAGCCTGCAGTGGCCATTTAAGAGACTGCAGTTTTTGGGCTTTTGGCATTTGACTTCATTTTTCACCCTTGGAGGTTGCTGCTTGGTTCATTATTACAAAATATTAAGTGCAGCTGAGGCTGATGGGAATGTCAGGTGTCAGATCAAAAACCAAATTACTGAACAAATTAAAACCCTAATTCATTCTAAATCAAGGTCATCAATCAAAGGGTCATCACTAGCATGGCTAAAATTGGCAGGCCAAATCAAAGCCTTAAAGTGCCTGAAGGCTGCACTGAAGTTCACATTAAAGTGTTAATTATCGCTGGATTCAGTAGCATTAGAAATATATAATTCAAATTATGTAATTTGATATTAACATGTGATAGCTCTTGGAAACTTCAACCATTGCGACTTAGATGTGTTGTTCACTTATGACTGTGGAGCTGCTAACAAGTTGAGAGAGGAAATTGGGATCATCAGGAACAGGGAGTCTTTGTTCCAGAGCTGAGCACAAGCTAGAAAGTGAGCCGAAGATGTCACCAGACAGACATATAATCATCAAACTATTGGTACTGATCAACAGTGATATGATTTCTCTGCAGATACACAGTGTTATGGTCACTGATTAATCAGCTTTCCAATAAGTGAATATACCTGAACATCAAAACAGATTGTTCTGTCCATACCTGTGGTTAGGCCTTAAGTGTGTCTAAGCAGCAAGAGTTAAAGTATAGTCATATTATTGCAGAAACAAAGCTCTTGCATACACCGTAGCATTATACATGGGATATAATAACTGTTTACTGCAGTGCACCAAGCAGTGAAGGGTGCACTAGAAGTTCACATTTGTTGGATGCAGCCAATGCTGACAATTAGTTTACTAAACAATTAAACGTTGCTTCCCTTGCCAGAAATACTAATCATTGTTTATTAATCAAAGCTGGTTAACTGGTGTATCTGATGATGCTACACAGTCACGTAGGCCTGCAAACAGCAGCAAGGTGGAAAGTAGGACAGTTGACATCTCATGAAAGCAGTAGGTTTGGCAGTATTTTGATGTAGAAAATGAATATAAGATTGTATGCAGGTTGTGTCAGAATAAACTGGCATATAACCACTTTATTAGGTACACCTTGCAAGTAAAGGGTTGGACCCCCTTCTGCCTTCAGAAGTGCCTTAATTCTTCGTGGCATACTTTCAACAAGGTGTTGGAAACATTCCTCAGAGACTTTGATCCATATTGACATGATAGCATCACACAGTTGCTGCAGATGTGTCGGCTGCACATCCATGATGCCAATCTCCCGTTCCACCACATCCCAAAGGTACTCTATTGGATTGAGATCTGGTGACTGTGGAGGCCATTGGAGTACAGTGAACTCATTGTCATGTTCAAGAAACCAGTAGAGCTTTGTGACATTATCCTGCTGGAAGTAGCCATCAGAAGATGGATCCACTGAGGTCATAAAGGGATGGACATGGTCAGCAACAATACTCAGGTAGGCTGTGGTGCTTAAACCATGCTCAGTTGGTACTAAGGGGCCCAAAGTGTGCCAAAAAAATATCCCCCACACCATTACACCACCACCACCAGCCTGAAGCGTTGATACAAGGCAGGATGGATCCATGCTTTCATGTTGTTCACACCAAATTCTGACCCTACCATCTGAATGTCGCAGCTGAAATGGAGACTCATCAGACCAGGCAACGTTTTTCCAATCTCCTATTGTCCAGTCTTGGTGAGCCTGTGTGAATTGTAGCCTCAGTTTCCTGTTCTTAGCTGACAGGAGTGACACCCGGTGTGGTCTTCTGCTGCTGTAGCTCATCTTCTTCAAGGTTGGACGTGTTGTGTGTTCAGAGATGGTATTCTGCATTCCTTGGTTGTAACCAGTGGTTATTTGAGTTACTGTTGCCTTTCTATCATCTCCAACCAGTCTGCCCATTCTCCTCTGACCTCTCACATCAACAAGGCATT
>OMNN01042585.1:1774-14023 GCA_900302755.1 Chromis chromis
GCGCAAGCTAGCATCACAAAGCTGCACAGCGAAGACTCCGTTCACGCACGCACACACGCGCGCACACGCACACTGAAGGTCAATTTATTTTTTATTTTTTTTTTATTTTTTTTATTTATTTTTTTTGTTAACCGGAGTTTTCTTCATTAGACTCGGTCTGAAGGTCAATTTAGGAACTCTTTCACGAGCTGCGGTGACGGGACGGTCTGTGGGCGTGGCCGGGTGATCACGACGTCATAAAGACGTCATGAGAATGTTGAGAAACTTAAATAAATACCCAGCTGCAGGTCAGATAACAGAACCTAACAGTGTCTGAAATGGAGCGAGCCCCAAAACGACGCAAGGAGCAAAGAGCTTGTCAATGTGCAGAGCTCAGAGAGCAGCTGAAAAAGGTCAACAGAGAAAATGAAATGATGAATATTCAGCTGAAGACCTGCGAAAGAGAGCTTCAGGAGTATAAGGATTTAAAAGACAAGTATACCAATTTAGTGTATAAGCTGAAAGAACAGAAGGTGGAGCTGGCCCAAAAAAATAATGAGCTGCTCACAGAAAGGAGTGAGCGTCTCCACCTTGAGCAGAAACTCGACGAGGAAAAATCAAGAGTGCCACCAAAGATTAATGTCACGTTCCCGCCTATGTTTGAAGAGTCTAAGCTTGAAAACAATAATGCACGTTTAAAGGAAAGACTGAGACAGGCGACAGCATCCTTGAGGGACTGCAGACAACAGCTGTGGTCCAAGACTGACATAATCAAAAAAAGAGATGAGTTGGATCAGCTGAAGGAAAATGCAGCTGGGAAAACACCAAGAGAGGCAGCTGATCCTGAACTATTACAGGAGATCCCGACGCTGCGGTGGACCATCAGAGAGCAAAATGAGACGATTAAAAGACTGAAGGGACGGATGCTGAGTTCTGAAACGCTCAGCAACCGTCTGCGACCGGAAAACGAAAATCTGGTCAAAAAGGCAGAGGAGTTTAAAAAGCTGTACCTCGCTGAAAGGTTGAAAAATCAGGATCTCATGGAGGCTTTGAGATATAAGCAAATGCCTGGAGAATCTCCAACCCTGCCACCCTTAATCAAGAAGGCTCACGTGAAACCAGAAGTCAAATCCACCAAGACCCAGCCTCTCCCCAAATTGACGCCTCTATCCCTGCCATCGATCACCCAGAGGCCCAAAGCCAAAAACATTGTGTTTTTGACTGAAGCTACAACAGACTCATGGCTTTCACATAAAACTAATGAGTCTGAATTGAAGCCTTCCCTTCTGCCATCAATCACCCAGGGGTCCCACCTGAGGTCTGGGGCTACATCTTTGGTGAGTCCTTCCCCGTCTCAAGTCAGTGTCAAGTCAAAGGCTTTCCTGACTGAACCAGATTGCTGAATTTAATCACTTGTTTCTTGGCCCATTAAAAACATTTCCTGAAAATTTCATCAAAATCCGTTCAGAACTTTTCATGTTATCTTGCTAACAAACAAACAGACAGACAAACAGATAAACGCCGGCAAAAACATAACCTCCGCTTGGCGCTTGGTGGAGTAATAAACTAGAACTACAAGCAGTTATGATCGGGGGCCAAGCGTCATGCTCACCAAATTTTGTGCAAATCCGGTCAACTTTCATGTCGCTTGATATTTCTCTGTTTATAGCGCCCCCTATTGGCCAGTGACCCAGCGTCATAGCCACCACATTTCGTAAAAATCGGTCTTACCATTTCAGAGATATAAAGTTCTCATATTTGCAGTGCCCCCTAGTGGCCAAACATGACTAAACGGCTGGCCTCGGGAGCCTGCGTATCCGATCAACTTTCATGTCACTTGATGTTTCTCTGCGCGGGTCCTGGGAACCACATATACTATCATAGGCCCCGCGGACTTGGCCCCCTAATAATTCAAAATTTGAAATTAAACTGGAAAAAAGTAATAATAATCATCTTCTGACTGTCTTTAGTTTTATATGTTGCAGCTTCAAAAGCTTCAAAACTAATTTTACAAAATACAGCTAAAGTTTAAGCATAAAGTACATTTAACAGATTCATCTTTAGTAAGTCGTGTTTTCTTCTGATCTCTGACTTTACTAAACTCAATGTTGTTGCAGGTTCACATTCATTCTCTTTCTTACAGTTCAACAACACGAGTTCTGATATCTGAATTACATTAACAGACTTTCTGTCGTATGAAGGTTTGTCAGTAAAACACATTTAAGTCAAACACATAACGTCAGTAATGTAAATGAAATAAAGATGGAATGAAGATTTAAAATACGTTTAGATTTTGTGCTTTCCTCTGCTGTCAGATATGACGAAACTCAGGTTGAAATAATTGTGTATTAATCATTGTGTGTTAAATTTGAACTCAGAAATCCTTTTGGACAAAAATGTCAAAAATACACCTTTGTATATTCAAATATTTTTATCAGAAGCAAAGAACAAAACAAGTGTGCTGGCCAGACAAACAAGTGCGCTCAGTGTTTCCAGATTTAACAAAAGTTGCTCAGTTTGTCATAACCTCTGCCAAGCGCGAAGCGGAGGTTATGTTTTTGCCAGCGTTTATCTGTTAGTCTGATAAACAGATAAACGCTGTCAAACTCCTTCCCGTTTGTTTGTTAGCAAGATAACTTGAAAAGTTCTGAGCGGATTTTGATGAAATTTTCAGGAAATGTTGATAATGGGCCTAGGAACAGGTGATTAAATTTTGGTGCTATCAGTGGATTACTGATGAAGAAAACCTCACATCCTGATGATTCTCAGGCAGGTTCTGCAGTCAGAAGGAGCTCTTTTCTCTCTGCTTTCTAACTGAGATCAGGGATGTTTATTGGTCATCTCCATCAGAGATCATGACATTCACAGGAAGTGAGAGTCCCACTGAATCTGAACATAGAACACGAGACACAAACTCAGAGCTGCATGTTGGAGTCTCAGCTCAGAGGTGATGCAGCAGCGCCACCTGCTGTCCAAACCATCAAACTAGCAGTCAGATCTGCTCTGCATCTGTATAAACCACATAGCAGACATCCTTCATGTTCACTGCTGTGTGAGGCTTCTTGTTGCTGTCTGACAGTCTGATAACAGCCACACACTCATTTCCCTGCATCTACAGCTCACTGAAGGACCAAGAGCACACAAAATACACACAGTCAGTACAAAAACATAACTGTGGAGGTTTGTTTCATTTCGCCTCGTGTAAGAAATAATAAGTCACAGGAGCTAAAAACACAACAGAACGTATGGTTACATTGTAACCTTGGCTCTCAGAGTGAGAGACTATCCACATATTTTATATGTCTGGGGTAACTCTTTAAGACACCCCGTGAGGAGACGGTGCAGCTCATAAACACAATACACCAATATGTGACAGACGAACTATTTACAACTGTACACTATTTACATACCACCCAGGACAAAACCCTGCAAGACGTGAAAGCTAAGCCTGAGAGGCAGAGGGCTGCTTAGGTCAGTCCGCTAGATGCAAGACAGACCCAAGGAACACAGATTAAAGCCCCGCAAGACGCAAAGGCTAAACCTGTGAACTGAAAGGCCACTTTGACAAACAAATAAATCGCCAAGGGAGACACCAATTGCTGGCAGAGATCTTGCTCTCTTCTAGTCATCTACCGATGAGCCACCCCCAGTACCTGCTCCACAAAGGAGGGACTGGCCGCTACATCCAGACAATAGAATCATGTCCAGGTGGATTCAGATGACCAATGGCTGCTGCAGATATGGCAGTCAGAGAGGCTCCCCGCCACAAGGCCCATGAGGTAGCCATACCACGAGTTGAGTGTGCCCTAACCCTGGATGGGACAGGCACCCCGGAGAGCACATACGCCCGCTGAATCACTTCTACCACCCAGTGGGACAGTCTAGATTTAGACAAGGACTTGCCCAAATTTTTGGGGTCAAAGGAAACGAACAGCTGATCAGTTTTCCTAATAGATCATGTGCGCTGGATGTACTCTGTCAGGCCCCTGACTGGGCACAGCTTAGACTGCCGCTGGTCCCCCTGGTCTCCGTCGGAGGTGGTGAGCGATCGCAACTCAATTGACTGGGACAGGTGGAACTCTGACAAAACCTGAGGCAGGAATGCTGAATTGGGACGGAGAATTACACCCGACCCCTCTGGCAAAAACCTGCAGCAGTTGCTGTGAACCGAGAGTGTGTGAAGCGCACCAAACCTCTTGGCGGAGGTAATTGCCAACAGAAATGCTGTCTTAAGGGAAAGCCATTTCAGCTCTGCCACCTCAAGAGGTTCAAAGGGGGGATGCTGAAGTGCATCAAGGACTATACTCAAGTCCCATGGAGGGGCTAAAAGGCCTAGTCTTGCAAATTGTAAGCCTCCGAGCACCTCTAAGGAAGCGCAAAATCATGGAGCAACTGTCCTCACTAAGTGCGCATTCGCCAATACGAACAGCTTTGATTGCTGCCACCATACCTCGTAAAGTAACAGGAGACTTTCCTGCCTCGAGCTGGGACTGCAAGAACAGCAGAATTGCATCAACTCCCTCGAGGCAAACAGGTCGACTACTGTCCTGCCGAAGCGACTCCAAATCTCCTCGACAACCTGAGGATGGAGTCGCCACTCTCCCGGATGTGGACCCCCTCTCGACATGATGTCTGCGGCTGTGTTCAATGGCCCTGGCACATTTCCAGCTCTGAGCGAGCAAAAAAGGGGGTGAGCCCACTGCCACAAGAACTGCCACAAGAACAGGAGAACCGAGGCCTCCCTGTCTGTTGATGTAGACTGCAGTCACCATCCTGTCTGTCCTGATGATGACATGGTGACCTCTCAACCTCGGCAGAAACTGCCGAAGTGCGAGAAAAACAGCTCTCATCTCCAGAACATTTATGTGCTTGGTCACCCAGTGGCTGGTCCAGAGTCCATTGACCCCGCAGCCTTCGTGGACAGCGCCCCAGCCTACTAGGGATGCTTCGGTGAAAACCAGCTGCCGATAAATCATGGCTCCTAGAGTGCTCCCCCTTGATATATTGGCCAAGTCCCTCCACCAGTGAAGGGCCTTGTGAAGTCCCAGAGAAACCACCACTGGGGTACGGTGAGCCCTCTATGGGCAAAGGCCCAAGCTCAACAGGCACCTTTGGACAGGTCGCATATACAGGAGAGTGAGAGGGACTACTTGTATCATGGCAGCCATTAGACCCATAAGGCGGAGACAGAGACACCAGTTGACCAGGGAGTGTGGTTGGAAATGACATGCTATGAAGGTCTGCTGCCTCTCTGGGGTCAGTACAATGGTCTCCCTGTTGGAGTCCAGGACCATGCCCAGAAACATTGTGACCTGGGAAGGTTGGAGCCTGCTCTTGGCACTGTTCAACTTCAGACCCAGTCCCTGAATGTGCTTCAGTAGAAGAGTCACATGATGGTGGCATTGTTCCTCTGAATCTGCGCAGACCAGCCAGTCGTCCAAGTAATTTAAAATCCTGAGCCCTTTCTGCATCGCCTTCTGAGAGCTTTGGGAGATCTATCTGATCAAGGAAGTTAGCGTACCTATCACTATCCGCTTGAATCTCTGACTGATATAGTTTAGAATTAAAGTTCTGAAAGTTTCATTTATTTGTTTAGGATCAGTTGTGATATTACCTGTACATGACCTAATAGATGGAATATCTGCGTAGGACTCATTGGTTCTGATTCTAGAAGCCAAAAGATGACTGGGCCTTGAGCCATGGAAATAATACTTTTGTCTAGCCCTATGTATCAAGAACTCTGACTGTTGTTTAAGAATATTATTTATTTCCTTCTTAACAATATCACACTGTGTTTCGACCTGTCTGGAATAATTTGTTTGCAATATCAAATCCAGTCTAGTAAAGTCTGCTTCTAAATTTTGTAATGTAGCAGCTCTAGCCCTGCGCATGTTTGAAGAAAATAGTGTGGCGTTACTCCTGATGAATCCCTTAACAGCATTCCATAGAACTCGGGGATCTTCTACTGAGCCCACATTATTATCTAGAAGATCCTGCAACTGGGCGTTAAACTGTGTTTTATAAGCCTCATTCCCCAACAATGAGGAGTTGAAGTGCCATCTGGTTGCCTTTTTAGATAGATCACCAATTAACACATTACCAAAGACCCCTTTATGATCCGAGAGCGTCATAGGAAGAAGAGTGACATTATAAATATTCAGAAGCAGCTGAGGTGAAGAGAAAAGATAATCTATCCTCAAAGAGGTTTTATGCCTGGCTGAGAAGAAGCTGTAATCTGTCAGAGTAGGGTTAAAAACACGTCAGATATCATTCAATCCTAAACTCTTCACCCAGGCCTGTAGAGCTGCTGTTGCCCTCTCCTGGTCCTTATTAGCGATCACACTAGATCTTTCAGTTGCCTGCCAGACAGCATTCATGTCAGCACTGACAATAAATTAATATTCAGTCAGTTGTAACATTTCCTGGTTGAGGGTACTATAAAATTCCTTATCAAATTTGTTGGGGGCATAGGCTGAGATAATCGCTATCTTCCTCCCGTACATTTCTACTTTAGCAAATCCTCCCATTATTATCTGCCGATGTGTCTCAGACTTTAATTTTCAAATTACGCCTACAAACAATAGCCACCCCTCTGCTTTTCGAATCTGCCGAGGAAGATGCTATGGTGTGATAGAATTTATTGGCCATGCGAGCTGAGTCTTTCTTTAAAAGGTGTGTTTCTTGAAGTAGAGCTATGTCTATTCTCCTCCGTTTCAGCAGAGTTAAGACGCTAGTTCGTTTGTGGGGTATATTCAAACCATCACAATTCCATACCAGGATTGATAAATCACCCATTCAATTGCATTATACTCCAAATATTGCACACTGTTCTAAACAAAGTGGTAAGTACATAGTTTAAATAAGATCTCCTCATATTAAGCAGCATTAGTTTCTGTGTATGTTCCCCAAACCATGAAAGAGATACATCCCTCATAATGTTCCTAAAAACCCCAAGGTGGCACCATAACCCCGATAACAAAACAGAAACAACCCAAAACATAATGTTAACACATACAAAATAGTAAAGAAAACAAACGCTTTTATATTGATCCGTGAGCGGTATGAACAAAGGGCCGCAAAAGAGCAGGACCCAACCCAATACTTAGCTAACATAGTAAACCATTGAGTAAATATAATAGACCAAGTGTAAAATATCCAAAAACAGCAATAATCTTCCTTACCAAAATCCAATATATCAGTTCAGCCCCCAAATGATGACTTAATGAAATAAACAAAAGCAGAGGGGAAAAGAGCGTCCCAGTGTCTCATCCATAGTAAAAACAAAAACAAAGGGAGAAAGCATCCCAGTCTATCATCCATATTGAGAAAACAAAGGACATAAACAGAATGAGAGAGAGCATCTCAGTCTATCATCCATAATGAAAAACAAAAACAGAGGGAAAAACAGCATCCCAGTCTCTCGTCCACAGAGAAAAGCAAAAAGTGCAATCCGTGCAGTGGCCTATAAATCTACCTGAGTCTTAAGAGGGAGCGGTTCAGTTAGTGGATGAGACACATATGAAATAAAATAAAGACGTATCCAATGGAACGAGTGAGACTACAAGTCTTCGAGAACAGATCGCATGCCAATAACCATAAACCGGTCAACGTGCCTCGTAACGTTAGTGAATGGAACCGGCATGGCATTAGCAGTTAAGATTAACTTGCAGTTCAGCCATGGCTAATAGTTTGTAAGTGTGAACATACCGAGTAATGTGCAGCCATTAAAGCTGGTTGTGGGTACTGTTACAAGCTAGTTATCCGCATCACCATCCTCCGCTCAGGGGTGTCCTCTCAGCAGCGATGTAAGATATTCCTCAGCCCTCCTCGAGCATTGGAAGGTTTCCATCGCGCCATCTTTGGATTTGATCTTGAGTGTAGCCGGGTAGATCAGGAAGAACTCGATGCCACTGGCTCTGGCTTGATCCATGGTTGAGGGGAAGGCCAAACGACGTCTCAGTGTGTAGGCACTGTAATCCAGTGAAAATCGTAGTTTCCGACCGGCGACAACAGGAGGGTTTCTTCTTGCAGCAGCGAGGATGTCCTGTCTGACTGTGTACCTAAGGCAGCAGAAGATCAGAGTGACACGGTGTGTCGCAACCACCACCAGCGGGCAACGCAAGGATCCTCAACCAGAGTCTTCATTGAAACTCCTTGTACAACTTATAAGCAAGATGTGCTAAACGCACATATTGGGTCTCTACACCATCGCACTAGCATTGAGATGGCAGCAAGCAAAAGCAAAAGTAACTAATAAATAATTTAAATACAGTGCACTGACTAAAATTAAATATCTATTATGAAATAACTAATAGCTTTTACGTTTTTCATATTGTAGGCTTGTCAATCAATGAAGCCTTTGAGCCAGCGATAAACATGGAGCACGGGGCAATAATTGGTGGGAGATGTTGGAGATCCTGGCCAGTGTTGTGGAAAAAACAATTCTAGAGGCCATCCGACTCATGTGGGCCAGGGCATCTTTAAGGTAAGCAGCAGAAGCAAAATGTTGAATGGATTTCTTAGAAATTTTGACTTCATTCACATGAGCTTTCGTGTCTGGAATTAGTTTTTTTTTTTTTTTAAATTTGTGGACTTCTATTTTTACTAAGGAGAACTATCACTTGTTATTAGAGATGTGCCGGATATTGGGATGAAACGGATGAAACTGTCAGTGCCAACAGCACTTCTCATTGGTCTGAAATAGCATCAATATAAACCATAAGGTGACTTAAGGAACTATATCAACTTCTGTAGTGTAGCGGTTAATGCCCTTATCTTTCATGTGAAAATTAAATTACCACCCGTGTAGTGGTTAGTAATCTGATAAAACCTCAATAAAAATAATACATATTCATATATGAAGAAACTGATATATCACAGGTTATTGCTAATGATTCCTCACAATAATTCTTAATACTAATTTACCATTGTAGGAAACAGGGATATATTTAGACATGTAACATTAGGTTGTTACATTGTTTATTTTTGGTCATCTCATTATGTTTCAACATTTGAAAGTCAGGGTCATCACATTTCTCATATTTTTATACATATCTCTTTTGAGAGTTTTGTATGAATAGCCACATTTGTAGCATTATATTCAAAATCCTCTGTTATATTTTCGTACAAATTACCACTTCTGTTACTTTTTTTGAAGAAATCGTCAACTGTCATATTTTTCAATCAAAATCACATTTGTACGGATCACCAAATCTGTAGCATTTAGTTATCACATCTGTAACACTTTCTGAACAGATTTTGTACAATATTTGAAAAACAAACAAAAAAACAGCATACGTCTATAAAGGTCTGTTAGTGGGAAACCTAGCACTGCATGCTATTCACCAGCATACTGTAATCTGGGGTATAACTTGACACTGCAACTCTGAGTCTTGTGCATCAGTAAGACGTGTTCTGTGTTTGTTCTTGAGGAAGTTCATGTCAGAAAAGGCTGATTCACAGAGATAGGTTGAACCATAAAGGTAGGTAAAATTCATAACTGCTGAGCATTTGTCTACAAGGCACCAAAAGATTGATGCCCCCTGATGGGCTTTGAGATGGATATCATTTTGCAAGCAAGGTGAGGATTTCCATCTCCAGCTGTCCAGCATTCAAGTTGAACATTGCACTTAGTTTCTCAGCAATGCATGTCATGTCTGCTTGCATGAAAGGGTTTGAAATGAATGTTGATCAAGGTCACAAAACCTGTCCTCAAACTCTTGCCTAATTCTGTTTATGATTTCACAGTACTTTTCTGCAGCTCTGTCTGAAGCCCCAAATGCAGAAGCATGTTCATGCAGCACTGACTGCATGGAGGGAAAGCACTGATCATATCAGATACAGTCTTACCTTTCCCTTGCAGCTCACAGTTCAAATAGTTCAGTTTTCCAGTGATGTCTGTTAAAAATGCAAGGTCAAGTGTACAGAGAGACACTCAGTGTTCTCAAGCAAGGAGGGATCTTCACCTCTGGATTCCATGAACTCTTTGATTTCACCCAAAAGCGACAGAACACTACATAACCTGTCCCCTGCTGAGCCATCGGATTTCTGTGTGTAGTAACAGGTCATCATATTCAGCTCCTCCAACAACACTTTCAACAACAATGACCTGTGTTGTTTAGCTTGCGAGTGGATGCTGTTTATGATCTTCACGACAGGAGCCATTACATGATAAAAGCTGGTCACTTTTGCACAGGACACCTGCTGGTGAATGATGCAGTGGTAATGAAGAAGCCTGGGGAAATCTGGGTCACCTTTGCAGTGCGCAATGTAGCCTGCATGTCAGCCGGTCATGGCGGAAGCACTGTCTGTAGTCACTGACACCAGCTTTCCCAATGGTATATTTTTGTCGAAGAAGTACTCCTTCACCGCGCACCGTGTTGGCTACCTCTATATTAGATTGTATTGTAGGGTGTTGGTCAGTGTTGTTTTTGGCAGCCATCTTAGTTTTAATCTTAGTCTTAGTCTTTTGGATGAAAATGCTGATTAGTTTTAGTCACATTTTAGTCATTTCTATATTTGATAGTTTTAGTCCAGTTTTAGTTGACGAAAACGCAAAAAGGTTTTAGTCAGGTTTTAGTTGACGAAAACGTATTAGTATTAGTCTTTGAACAAATTAATTTCTGTCAATAATATTGGAAATTGGAATCAAGGTTGACAGGTTGTATCAAGTGTTGCAATTCATAAAACAACAGTTAACCATAACACTTTTGCATAATAACCAGATTATACATATACATATATACATGTATATATATTACCCACATAGCAAAATTGGTCTGGCCCGGATCTGGCCCACACATGGCACTTAGACCCGGCCGACATACCGCAAAGAATGACGGCCCAGTACTGGCCCGGATCTGGTTTGCCAGAGGTGGCCCACATGTGCCAGCACTGGGCCAGCAGTGCATCTTACAGCTGGCCCAGTGCTGGCCCAGTGCTGGCACATGTGGGCCACCTCTGGCAAACCAGATCCGGGCCAGCACTGGGCCGTCATTCTTTGCGGTATGTGGCCCGGAACCGTTTCAGTACTGGCACCAGATGTCAGCCTGATCTACCTTAATTAAGCCATGTAATAATAATAATATATGCCTCAACAACGGTGATTCAATTACACAAATAACGTTTATTTTTGAATTGAACAACTTGTTCTAATAACAAATTAAAATCAATTGACAATCAAACATCAAATTCAAAAAACATTTAACTGTAAGAAACATGACATCAACATGACTAGTACAAGAGTAAAACACATTTTCCATTGGAACACTGTCAGTCCTTAACACTAAAACACTACATACAATTTAAAAGTGCAAAAAGGCATTGGAACATTGTCTTTTCTGCAAACAGCAGCAACATTAGTGAACAGTCTGGCATAACCTTGACATGCATCACAGCTCCTTTCTTCTCATCCGTTCACTTCGCCCACCATCCCTATCTGGTGCATTTTGAAGCCACTGTTATTCTCTTCTCAGTTTCTTGGTCCATGGCATCAGAGGTCAGACGATTGTGTCGCACAGCCGCTAAAACACACACGCAAAACTTCATAATTGGGCATCAAGTCCTGCAGTGTAAATCCAACCATAAAAATGCAATTAGTCAAAGTGAGTCTGTGAGGGAGTCAGGAAGTCGAAAGACAAACTTACCAATCACAACAGGTTAAGGGACGCAGTTTCTCTCTGGTGAAGCTTAGGGGACGCAGGTTCTCTCTGGTGAAGCTTAGGGGACGCAGGTTCTCTCTGGTGAAGCTTAGGTGACGCAGGTTCTCTCTGGTGAAGGTTAGGGGACGCAGGTTCTCTCTGGTGAAGCTTAGGGGATGCAGGTTCTCTCTGGTGAAGGTTAGGGGACGCAGGTTCTCTCTGGTGAAGCTTAGGGGACGCAGGTTCTCTCTGGTGAAGCTTAGGGGACGCAGGTTCTCTCTGGTGAAGCTTAGGGGACGCAGGTTCTCTCTGGTCCAGCTTCGGGGACGCAGGTTCTCTCTGGTGAAGGTTAGGGGACGCACAGTCTCTCTGGTCCAGCTCAGGAGTATGGTTCACTCTGCAAGTAGATTTGCATTAGATGTTTTTGGTTTTGGATTGCAAGGATGCCCTTTCTTTGTTTGTGTTTTTCTAAGTGGAATACATTTTTCAGGAATTAGGAATAAATAAAGAGTTCTGTTGCATTAGACAGTCCAACTTGTACACAAAGAAAGAGAGCAGTTCAGATTTTTTTTCAGATTAAATTAATAGCTTATCAAATTCAAATTAACAAGGGGTTTACCGTGGTTTTCCT
>OMNN01042593.1:0-13397 GCA_900302755.1 Chromis chromis
GGGGTTTGTGAAGAGAGAGTGCAGGGCGATACACAATCAGGACATACACCGATCAGCCACAACATTATGACCACTGACAGGTGAAGTGAATAACATTGATCATATTGGTACTATGTGGTGTTCTGCTGGAAAACCTTGGATTTTAACATCCGTGTTGATGAGACTTAGACACCCAAATAAACATTGTCCCAGAACAAGCACACTCCCTCATGCAAATGGAAATCCCAAATGTCACTGGCCTACCCCCGCAGGAAAATGCACCCCACCACATGACAAAAACATCAAAAAATCAGGCAGGAACATCTTGAGGAACATGACAATGGCCCAAGATGTTGATTTGACATCCAAACTTCCTAGACCCCATTCTGATCAAGCATCAACAGGATGCAGTGGAACAAGTTTGATTCAATGCAGTTAAAGAGCACCTACTGTAAATTCTGTGCATCTGCTGGAAAAAAAAGAAGTTGTTTATGCACAATTTTGACTTTATAAATACAACACAAAACAAAGTTACTCAGACATCATCATCATCTAGATTTTTGGTGTGGAGCCTATTTTTATACATGCGATGCTCACAGTGAAAAGACCTGTTAATAGTCATATTGACATCATACCAGCAACATTACATAACTGACACTTTCCACTGTAATTTCAGTGTTTGTGATATACCTGAATATGTCAGACATGAAACATATAAACATTATTCTTTTAACCATTTTAATTGCATGCTACTAAAAGAGAAAATGGAGGCTAAGTGTGTACTATGTGGTTATACCTGAAACCTGAAGTAGGCTATAATTACATCAATATGTTAATAGAACATAAGGTGAAGTGCAGTGCTTTTCTCTCTCTTGCTCGAAATGAGGGTAAATTAAACTCAATATACAAGGGTGCTTGTACTCTTGTGCTTGTACTCAGCCATAAACAAGGGACTGTATACTATATTCCTTATATCACTGTCCACAAAAAGAAGCAATCAAAGAATAAAAGAGAGGAATGCTTCGAGCTGGCTGCTGTTGCTCCAGGAAAATGTGTCCGTCCACACAGCACTGGTGGCAGTAGCAGCAAAATGTGGCTTTGAACTGTTGACTAATGCACCTTATTCACCTGACCAGCACCATCTGACTTCTGTTTCCCAAACTGAAATCCTACTTTTGTGGTCGCCATTTTCAGAGTGATGAAGACGTCATGCATGCGCCTGAGGAGAATCTGGAGGCTCAAGATGTGACCTTCTTAAGCCAAACGAGAGTGAAGCTTGAACTTCGGAGAGCCAAGTGCATTTAAGCTATGTGGAAAAATAATGCAAGACCAACCTTTCTCCTGTGACAATGTCTGGTGAGGCCGAGAACTTTTTGAAGTACCCTTGTGGGTTAAATTTCGAAGGAAATGAAATGAAACATTCTATTACTGACGGCTGTAAAGGCAAACGCAGTGTAGTCAGATAGATCTGGCAGTAGCAGCAGCACTGTGGACGTTTCAGCAAAGCAGGAGTCTCGTACAGGTGAGGTTAGTGGTGTGAGACGAGGCTGAGTGATGGCAATTAGAGATTAAGTGAGTGAGTGAGCATGTAAGTGATTTAATGTGATGTGATGTAATTAAAAATAGCCGACAATAAATTAAGGTTGCTGATAAAAAGCCAGGATAAAAACATGGGTGTGGGGTTACCCGTTTAAAGTGCCTTTCCACAGCATGAATTCCATTTAGTAATGTTAGTAAAAACCTACTGAGCCTTTCAGGTTATCCAGGCTCCTTGACTGCCTTAACGCTATTAGGGTCTGGACGGCAGAAAACTCACTGCAGCTTAATGCGGATAAGACGGAGGTTCTGGTTGTTGCTCCAGCAAAGATTGTTAGTGTGATCTTGCAAAATATTGGACATCTTTCCACTGCTGCCCACTCAAACCTGCGTAATTTAGGGGTAATATCTGATAAATCCTTGTCATTTGACACCCATGTGAAGCACCTGTCCAAATCTTGTTTTTTTCCATTTAAGAAATATCAGCAAACTGAGATCTGAAGTTTCTACTGTTGAGCTTGAGATGATTATACATGCCTTCATCTCTTCTCGCTTAGACTACAGCAATTCGCTTTTCAACTGACTCAGTATTTCTGCCCTGAATTGTCTGCAAGCGATCCAGAATGCTGCTGCACGACTACTTACAAGATCTAGTAGACGTTGTCATATTACCCCAATACTGAAATCCCTTCACTGGCTCCCTGTCACATTTAGGATCCGATACAAAATTTTAACTATCACCTACAGTGCGTTAAATGGTCAGGCTCCTGCTTATGTTGCTGAGCTACTCCATCCCCACCGGTCAGCTCGATCTCTCAGGTCAAATACTGTACTTGTTTTATTTATTTACTTATTGTGTGCTTCTTTTGCTGTGTATTGTGCTTTTAACTATGTATTGTGCAGTTTTGCATTTCTGACTTCGTAGTTCAAGTAGTCTTTTTATTGTTTTTTTGTTTGTTTGTATTCTATCGCTGTTGTAAAGCACTTTGTGACCTTTTGTCTGCGAAAAGCACTTTATAAATAAATTTACTTACTTACTTACTTACTAATGTGTGTTTTGTGTACCCTTGTTTTTCACTGAAATACAGTTCTTACTAATTAATTGATTCTACTTTGCTGGTTCTTCAATCAGCATTAAGCTACCGTTAAGCTACTCAATGGTCCCTGCAAATACTTCAGTTTAATTCTAGGAAAGGCCGGAGCTATGACTTCAGAGCTGCTTTAAGGCTTTTTCTTTTCTTTCAACAATATCTTTATTTACTTTAAAACAATAATTTTACAGGCTTTATCTTGCATAGCTGCAGAACATGTAGTGACTGAACCAGAATATAAATTAAAAGCAGTTGGAATAAGAAAAAAAGCAAACCAAAAAAGACATATACAGAGAGAAATGAAACACAGAAATACAGAAATGATAACATGTTAATCTATATCTATTTTAGTAATTCTTCTAGACTTATTCTTTACTTGTATAAAATAAATAAGGAAAAGAGAGAAAGAAAGCTAATACTACCAACTGAATATTCAGTTAATTCATTAAAATTCTTCTTGTTATTTCAGATGCAATATCAAACAAAACCTGCAAACAGTTTTTCTCCAGTATAATTCTCTGTTAAATGCAGATCTAGTTCATAAAGGATCCCTGAACTCCTTTACTTTTGTTTATCTTTCTGCTTTTACAGCTTTTAATGTAAAACACCTGTGCATTAAGTGACATTAACATTGATTTGAAAAACGGTAAAGTAGAACCATTGCACTTAATTACTGAGGCAGGAAAGTACATCTGTTAAAATGAGCAACCTAAGTAAAGAGAGTGGTGGATTATGACATGACTGCATAATGTAACTCATCCTGAATTCATCAAGACAATAAGAAAACAGTCCCAGCAACACTGACTAATTAAAATCTACTTTAGAATAAACTATTTAAGAATTCATTGTAGTGACTGATGCAATTAGAGGGATGCAAAACGAGTGGGTTCGGAAAGTGAATGAGTTAGTAGGTGAATGACTTAACAAGTGACTGAACAAGTGAGCGAGTGAGTCAAGAGAGGCAAACTGAACGAATGGGATTGGAAGTGAGTGGGTGAGTGAGTGGGAGAGCGAGCAGGAGGCCAAGTAAATCAGCGAGAGAAGCAGCGAGTGTATCATGGACCTCCGACGAGCCACGCGGGCTGAATCCTAATGCAAAGAATCACCCACTGCTGCAAAGACACTGCCTGCTGAGTTCACAGTGGACCCATGCAGCTGTCAACACGCCCGGCTTTGTTGTAGCAGCATCTCTGGCTTTTTGTTTGAAATGGAAAAAAAAATAGCGATCGCTCTCCTGAAGGGATGAGATATCAACACGCGGCGGCACAGATAGTGTTAAATATTTATAATTTCCTCCACGGGCATAAAATATAATAACACTGTGTATAGAGAGATAGTGTGCTGCTAGAAGTACACCCCCTGTCCTATCTTGTCAAAGGCAATCTATCCTGTCCATGTTAAAAAAGAAAGCTAGAAAATGAATGAAAGGGCTGAAAATAAAAGGTGAAAAAGTGCAACTGACAGGAATAAAGATGCGAATGGAGAGAGGAGTTGATAGATGGGATATGGAGAATGAGATTGAGGTAGTCAGAGAGAATGAAAGAAAGTCCAATAAAATGATTGGGAGAGTTAGAAGCAGAGAAGTAAAGAAGAGAGAGAGGCTACTTTTTGATGTGTTTTAGGCAGAGAGCAGAAGTGGCTCTAACTGACTGCACAGCAGAGAGAAATGATGTAGCTCTAAAGTAGCTGCAGCATCAGTGCAGAGTTACATAAGACTCTGCCACAGATCTCTCTCTGCTCCTCCATTCAGGCCAAAGCCTCGGGAAAAGCGCATTCATATTTTCTGCTACCATTGAACGGTGAGACATGCTGCCACACTGAAAAGAATTTCATTTGAAATTGTAATAAATCTTTTAAAAAATGCTTCAGTGCAGAGCTGCGTTTTCACGTTTGCCATCTATAAGAAGAAAAGCTCAGGCGGTGAAAAGGAAAGTGATCTGTTGAGTTTTTACTTCAGAGAAACAGTCAAACGTGTCAGCTTTGTTTCTTGTGCTTATCAGGGTGGGTGGTTATGTCTTTACAGCAAGATGGGCTGTGTTCATTTTGGTAATCGGCTTTAAGATACAGTTGTAGTGAATTCAAATGCATATGTAAGCTGCTTTAACTGATCATTTTGTTTGCTGTTTAACCACTTGGGGAAGAGGAATCAACTGTCCATCTGTAAGTTGACTACAGTTTGCTTTTAGCTGTTGATGTTTCCATCAACTCCTGAGAATGATCCGTGTCTTCAGGCACTACATGATTGATTTTCTTGACTTTTTTGGGACAAATGAGGTTTGATCATAGCTAAGTTTGTGACCCAGAAACCAAAACAACAGCTAAAACAGGCTAAAAAGCTGAGCTGCACCTAAGAGACTTTTCATATTGTCCATAGTGATGTGACCCATTGTTGTCATGCTGGTGCTTTAAGGCAGCGTTAATAGTTTTTTGGCGACTTGAGTATAGTGGAACAAGCTGTAAACACAATACTGACCATAGATTAGGGACTTCATGATCTGAACTTACAGGTAACTTTAACTAATAGGTATTGGCACCACCCATGAATAATTTCTTAATTAGCAATCAACATTATCCATCAGTAACTGATAACAAATTAAGCACAGTGGAAACTTGTCCTTTGCTGATGATGCTGTTTTAGTCAAGGGACACACAAGGATATAAGAACAATGTCCCAGTTAATTTCAGTTTGTCTCAAATACATGAGCTCTGGCTGGAGGTCAATAGGTGTCACAGCAGTCTTTGTCATGGTGCCCATTGCTAGCTAAACTTCCACAATGCCCTCTGCTTGCCAAGTCTAAGTAACTGCCTACTCTGGTCGCTACAGTATTAAACAGTAAGAAGCTCCACCTAAATTCGTGCAGATTTAGCTTTATCCTAATATTTTACCTCACTCAGCAAAAAAACAAACAAAAAAACACTACTAAGGTGAATTCAGAGTAATTCAGATTTTTATAGATGTGTCTTTCCCTTCCCTCAGTATTCTTCCAGCTCAGAAACTCTCTCTCTCTCTCTGCACTGCTGTAATATGCAAAGCCGACATAACCAAAAAGGAACAAAATAATCTGTCTATTCACCTTTTTTCACCAGAGGACATCAGGGGATTCCTCTGACTTGTAAATGTGCTACCTGAATTCAAAATGCTCAGTGAAGCTGGAACTTTCGGCTGAGGCAGTTTATTGAACAATCGAAGCACAGGAGGTCTGTTGTGCCCTTGGCCATCCCACACACCCTTAAATGCTACAGCATTACCACAATGAAAAAAAACATACAGAAGCTGCAAAGGGAACATGACAAGCAGAGTCCTTTCAAATTCCATTTCTGCTGAGCAGAACGAGCAATATGTATGGAGGTGGGTGTTATGTTACATGCTCTGCATTGTGTGAAACCAAATAGCAATTTGGGTGTTAGTGCTCAGAGCTAATCAGAGCATCTCTGCTGTCATGAGGTAAACACTGTGTAGGAAATTACCTGCAAGAGTTCTGCTCTGTTGTCTATCATAAAAGGGATTCCCCACTGAAACCCATTATCCATTTTTTAATGTTGTTTTTATTGCAGTATTTTATTCTTATGTTTTGACTTTTTAATAATTTTTTTTGGTATTGGTTATCTGTAGCTTTGGCTGTATGTCTCAAGTCAAGGTCTTGCTGGAAAACAAATCTCCTCCTAAGTCACATTTCTCTTGCAGACTACATCAGGTTGTTCTCCAGGATTTCCCTGCTGCTGCATTAAATTTAGCCTTTGCAATCTTTCCAGGGCCTGCTGTATAGAAGCATCCCCACATCATGATGCTGCCACCACCATGCTTCACAGCGAGGATGGTGTGTTTGATGATGTGCAGTGTTTGGTGACCACTTTTATATCCAAAATGCTAAATTTTGGTCTAATTTAACCAAAAAACCTTGGAAATTTTCTTGCATCCCCTGACTTATGTTTTTCAATAATCTTTTTACAGAGTGTTCTTTTGTCTTCATTGTGTAGTTATAGCCTGGTTTAATTTCACTTCGACTTTAAAGAGTGAAATTAAACTGACCATAATTCAATGTTGAAAAGCAATAAAAAGAGCTCCAAGGTGGTACGTGTCCCATGTAGGACCATTATTCTGAGAGTTACATTTCATTTTCATTCACACTTTCAGTTTTCACTTGCTCTTTGGTTAGGTTTAAGCACTAAAATTATGTGGCTAGGTTTTGGAAAATAGCAAAGTTTGAGTTAAAATACAACAGCATTTGAAGTACATTTGTGATAAGTCACAAACAAACACAATCCAGCAAAAAATCTTTCCCTCAAAACATAACTGAGGGTGCAATATAGCTGTATAGGAATGTGTTTTTTTGTTAGTCAAGTCTGTTTGATGTCAGCCCCTCTGAATCCAAGAACAAGAGCTGCTAGTCTTCAGCAATCAGTAAGCCTTGCAACATTCATAGCAAGTAAGAGACATCAGATTCTTTACTGACAGAAATGGATATGAATTCAATGCAGCCACAACATTTGTTGCACTTTTCATCTGGGGGCACGACTTGTTTTCTCAACAAGAAAAACTCATGTTCTGTTGCTGCTGCTATTGCTCCTTACACCTACATTCAGAGATGTCCTGAAATGAACTGAGCATCAAAAGACTGACGAAACAACAGCTGTTAGAAGCAAAGCTAAGGTTGACTTCTTTCATTACATTCAAAGCTGTAAAGGTGAAACACATTAATTTTTTTAAGACACACATGTGAAAATGTGTTGTCGTGGCCTTTTGCATCTACATTAGCGAGTTGCTTCATTAGCTGGAACACAGCTGTCAAGTTTTATCCCATAAAACCACAACGCGCATATTCTGTCCCTCCAGTTTCTGTGTAGGCAGCCGTCATGTCCCTCCACTTTGCAGAGACTAGAGTGACAAAGCTTTTCCTCTCTGGCATTTCACTTTGACGTTCGGAACCAAACAAGCTGCTGAGTGGAGGAACATGCTGTTTTTTCTTTTTTCTTTCATTGAGTGTGTGTGCCCTTCTGCTCCTGTGCTCAAAATAAACCATCACACGGTGAGGCATGCTCATGATTTTCATATGAGCAGCAAAGAGAAAGGGAAAAAAAAGACAGAGGGGGGAGAGAGAAAGATGCAAAACACTCATCCTGTGCTTTGCTATTCAACTGTGTTTTTGTGATTGCCATGCTACTTGAGTAAACCTTTAACAGAGAGTTGTACAGAATATATAATGCCCTCATGTATATAGAAGAAGGATAAAAGCAGTGGGTGTATTTGCTCTCATCTGTGTTTGTTGTTGTGTGATGTAATGGAGGGAGGTCAGGCTGTAACGCTGGTGGGGAAACTCTCTGATGTTCTGCACCCGGGAAACTCGGGTTTCTCTTGTTTTACCGCATCCACACATGCATGGGGTAATGGGTGCATGCGCTCATACACAAACATGCACACACGGAGGCTGCAAAGAAAATAAATGCTGCACTGGCTCGCAGCCTCGGGGTCGGAATCGTTATTGGAGCGACTGAATGAGAAGGTAGGCGAGGTTTGATGGGCTGTATTCTTGCATTGTAATGTTGATCTATTAGATCCATTAGAGAACACAACACTGCATTTGACTTTCCAGGGAATTCTGTAACATTTGCAATTTCCAATGCTGCCCGTGAGGAAGACTTAAAAGGAAACTATCATTTAGTTTCATAATGCAAACACAGTGTTATTCATATTCATATGGCTAGTAGCAGCTCAGTCGGTATTTACGACCCATTATGAATCCATCTGAATAAGACGGTAGAAAGGAAACAGAATACACACAGTGTTGTATAAAACCATTCCATCAGCAAACATCTCGCACTGCTGACTCTTCACAACTGCTACAACAAAACCCCATTCACATTGGTTAAAAGAAACAGTGCAGAAGGCTGCACACAACACAATGTAACTATAAAAAGAATTCACCAAAACAAATTTCAAGCTTCCAAGTCACAATTCTTTTGCAGACAACATTAGGTTCATTCATTTCACCCCCGAGATTTACAAGCCTTCCAGGGCCTGCTGCCGAGAAGCATCCCCGCTTCATGATGCTGCCACCACCATGCTTCATAGTGGTGGCAAACCATAAAAGATTTTGTTGTATCCTGCCGCTGAGTTTTGTTTTCCAAAAACCTTTCCACTAAGTTGCTTGGAATGTTCTATTGCCTTCATGGTGTAGTTAAAGTCAGGAGTACTTCACCCCACCTGTAAATCTAACTCTCAGTTAAACAAGTTGTTGGCAACCTGGTGGATTTTTAGAGGTTAAATGCTTGATGATGAATTGATCAGAGTTAAGTCTCTCACATATATAATATTTCAACAAAAAAATTTCTTGGAAAACACTGGGAATTTGGAGTTTTAGACATTTTGACAGTTTATATTTTAATTTCTTTGTACTTCAGTATAGTAATTCAGTGGAAATAACTTTAATTTGGCAACATTTATAGTAGAAACAGAAGTTCAGTTTAAACTCAAGTAAGTATTTATTATTCTTTTACCATATGGAAACTTTATCCCTCATACATCTTGAGCTGCATGCTTGTCTGTCATATTTTTTGGTTTGCTTTGACTAAGAGATTCTTAAGGTTATGCCAAAGAAAAATGTAGTTAATTAATAGAAAGTGCACCGATTGAACATTGCCTCTGTAGTCCCTATAATTAGTAATAAATTACTTTCTTTAAAGGAAACTTCTTTAAAAATTGCCAGCAAATGACTTTAAAATTACAGACCAGTAAAACAAAGCACTACCAGAGTCTCTTATACTGTATTTTGAACGAGAGTGAGAGTATCTCTAAAATGAGTATTGGCTCCAGGGCACATTTGGAATAAAAAAGCCCATAAATTTAGAAGTTTATGACTAGAAAGTCTCACAGCCAATTTGCATTAAAGTGATGAGCAGAGATCTTTTTCTATGACTGTCGGTAGTTTTACTGGCTGAATTATGCCAACAGCAAAGTAGATGTGGGACAGTTAGTCGCCTGCTGTTGCATTGACAGTGAATGGAACAGCACAGGGAAATGCACATAAAGCTGGGGTACTTGGAGCTGACATGGATGCTGTAGCAGGAGCATTAAGGTTTATTAAGGCCTGTGCAATTAGCATAGCAACAGCAATCTTGCCTAAAGAGTTTGCCCTTTTTTGAAAGACAAAAATTCAATCAAAAAGTGGTGAGGAATGTGCTGTATGTTTTAGGGCTGCACAATAACTTGAATAGCAATCATGATCATGATTTTGGTTTCCCATAATTTAATAAAAATGACCAACTAAGGTTTTAACTTTGTGCTCGACTCATGAAAAAACAAGGCTCACAGAAAACAGCCAATGTAGATAAAAGCTACTTGGTTTCCTCTTTGCTAAGTCTGACATTAGAACACCTTATTTCACTCTTTTCAAAGTAATTTTTGGTTGCACACCCGTCTCAGTTGCTGTGCTGCAGTAACTGGGTGGAGACTAGAAGCTTCTCTGTGCACAGCTGCCTAACTAGAGTCTGCTGTAGCCTGGACTGTATGTGAGGCGTTTCGGGAACATCTGTAAATTGTGAATTAAGGTGAGGATTATTTTAAGTCTTAATTTGATGCAAAGATCTACACATCAGCAGGGAAACAAATAGACTACTACAAATAGTCACTATTTGTCTGATGACGGTCTAGCACTGAAACGTTGTGCTATTAAATCTATTATTGGAAGTTGGACAGAAATGTGCAGAAGTCTAATTGAATTGATTTGGATACGGTTGTCTCTCTCCTACACACCTGCCTCATGAAATAGGTGTGCGAAAACTTCCTTTGTTTTCTTCACGGGATATAAATAAAGTTTACCCAAGAAGTGTTGGAACTGGTGAGGATACCAACTTTTGGCCTTTGACCTGTAAGGTAAATAAAGTTTTTAGTCTTCTCAACATTTCATGGCTCGGAGTTAGTATCATGCACTTACAGGCTTTTAGTAATGTGAGTTTTCGTTTATTTTTTGAGAAAAGGTCAAATCATGAAGATTCATGTTAATTACTAAGGTAGTTACAGCTAATAGAATCTACCTGCAACAATAGTCGTTTCAATCTAGAAAACTTAAGGTTGTTGGCTAACAATGCCTTCTTTTGTCCTCAATGGGATCCTGTATTCATCTTTAACTTTACAATACAACATTGCATTGATCAACTGAAATAATGAAAACTGTCTTCATTCTGCACTGAATGAGCAGAAAGTGCTATCAGGAAACTGGATGATGGATAAATTGTCTTGGTAGATAAAAGAGGCAGCCTCGCCAACGTGTGGCCTTGCCGTCATAAAGTCTACATGTCGCTAGCCGGCTCTTTCCTCGCTCTCGTTCCTCTTTGTCTGGCTATAATTACAGACCTCAGTTCCCCCCCGTTGGATCGACTCTCATGAGAGTCCTCGTTCACATTTCCTCATCAGCGTGATTAGATCTGGCAATGTGGCGGTGTGGCGCTCCACACACTAGCTGTCAGGATCAATCAGAGTGATGTCTGGCCCTCTCAACATGCACAGCAGTGTTTTCCCAACACAGAGTCATAACGGTTAACCCGACTGTTTTTCCAAGATTCTCCAGTATTTGACCCTTATCACCCACTGTTCTCTTGTTTAAATATTTTCCTCTAAATCAACCATATTTTAACCTTTACAAAGGTGAAAGGCTGATGGTATATCCCATGGACAAGGAAGCATAACCACCAGGTCTATTTAACGTATTTGCTACATCCCCCTCTGGTAAAGCAGGTGGCAGTATGGCAGGTGGCCCTATAAGCTCACTACACAAGATGCATAGAGCCCTGCAAATTATACAAAACCCCAGCCTCCCACTTGTGTCAAAGCAGGTGTCAGTTCTCTGGTCACAAAAAAGAGATGAAGAAAATCAGCACGAGAGTGATGAGTGTGGAAACAGTATTCAGGTAAACTCAACAGTAATAGTAATAACAATAAAGTTAAACTGATGTGCTAGATTGCGGTTCGTACAACATGTGACTGCTCGTCAGGAACAGGAAAAAGAAAGCGTGATCTGGATTTTAAGATGTTGTTTTAAGGGCTTTAAATGGGTTGGTGCCACCTTATTTAGCAGAACTCTTACATCATGCCAGTTAGAGTCAATCAACCTGAAACTCCTGGATGCTCTTAGATCAAGGCACAAGAATAAAGGGGGGTCAGCCTTCCCAGTGGCTGCTCCTTTTCATGTAATAACTGCTCAGGCTTCAGGAACTTTAAAGTCACTGTTGAAGACCCACCTATCCTTGTTGGCATTCAGTTCAAATGGAGCTTGACACCCTGACTTCATCTATCATCCTCTATATTCACATTTGCATTATAGACATTGTGCTGTACCTTGGTTCATACAGTGGTGTGTTTTAATGTGCTTTTTTATTCAATATGTTTTTGACTTTAACTATTTATTGCATTTGGTAAACACCAACAGCATTTGTGTTTTTGCATTGCACGTAAAGATATGCACATGTGAGATAGGAGGGCACGTTAGGAGAATTTGGCTTAGGGCCCTAGGAGCCATGGAACTAGTTAAGCCCTTGTAGCATTGATATTTTAGATATTTTAAAGTGGTAGCCTCGTGGTGACTTTATACTTTATTATATGTATAGTTGTCTAAATGTAAGGATCATATGGACAGTGGTAAGGGTGGTGGGATGGCCCTGTGACCTTTCAAATCCCAGTGTTGCTTCACATACAGACGTGTGACACATTAAGTGCTGTCAAACTGCTTCCATGCACCTTGGCATTGATTTTCCAAATCTCTGGAACTCTACTAGAGGGATGGAACACAATTCTTTTTGAAAAGATACTGGATGTTTTGATGATAGTGGTGGTTCATACTCATCAAACCATTCAGTGATCCCTTGTGTCCTGTGGATGGAGGCTTTGTCATCCTGAAGGAGACCACCCCCTTCATGATAGAATGTTTCATCATAGGATAAAGGCGATCCCTCAGAGGAACTTCATATTGATTTGCAGTAACTCTTCCCTCTAAGGGCACAAGTGGACCCAAACCATGGCAGCAAAATGCCCCCCAGAGCATAACAGAGCTACCAGATCCCCTCACTGTAGGGGTCACCGGTTCAGCTGTTTCAATTTGTCAAGCGACCGTAAGTTTGACAGAAATAGAGACATAAGAATTAATGTCGTGAATTGTCCAGAACTTGTGTTAAAGACACCAGAGGTTTGAAAGATATTTAGGATGGAAGATTCACTGCAGAATGACCAGGATGACTGCTGCAAGTCATTAGATAGAATTCAAATTAGCAAGGTACTGACTAATGAGGTAATGATAGTATGAACAATTTATGTTTGCAATCTTCTTCACAGTATCGCCTGCCTTCTTGGTTTCTTGCTTCAACATGTAAGTCATGTTGTCGGGCAAAATGTGGTCCAACCATGTTAGGTTAATTCAGAGATTCTCTTGATTCACTGTAGAGGCAAGCTAATAGCATTATTAAGCTCTGGGACTAAAGGG
Source organism: Chromis chromis (assembly GCA_900302755.1). Taxonomy (NCBI): domain Eukaryota; kingdom Metazoa; phylum Chordata; class Actinopteri; family Pomacentridae; genus Chromis; species Chromis chromis. The sequence goes on from OMNN01042593.1 coordinate 13,076, forward strand.
CATGCAGAGGGCCATTGGATTTTAACAACCTCCACTACAGCACAGTGCACAGTGTGTTGGGTTTTTGCATTGAAAATTTGGATTTCAAACCTGTCCTTGCAGATGAAATATTTATGTTTGTCCCATTTTTACCCCCAGATAAGTCAGTGTCATTATATTTATTTTAGCATTTTTTATTATTAAATTATTAGATTTGATTTATTAATCAGAAGTTACAATGAAAATAGCTGCAAGTTAATAGAATGCATAAGTAGGAATGACCATATCAAAAACCTAATAACAAAAGCTGAGGGTCAACATGCTGGTCTCTCTCTATAAGAAG